>JAESVK010001087.1:351267-387750 GCA_017140935.1 Hamamelis virginiana
AGATCATGTTCAGTGTACATATTCTCTAATATGCACCCACAGATTAACCTAAGTGTCACTACACTGATAGGAAAGACTACCTATCCTCTATATGAGTTGGTTTAAATCTGTGCTACTCTTCATACGGTTAATTAAATATCCACTTTAATAAACCTTTGAGTAGGAACTCTTTTAGAATAGATGTATATGAGAAATATCAGTCTCTCTATCTCAACACCTTGAGATGCATATCTCTCTTATCATTTATTCATGGACCTTATCATATATGTTAGAACATATTAGATAAGTTATACGTTCCATATATAGATAATATGAAACTTAATATACCCTTTAGGATTGGTTTTAGGGCATACTTCTAACAGTGTCGAATTTATAAAACTTTGCAAAAGAATTAAAAAAGAACAAGGCCATTCTATCATTAGAGTGAGAAGCGATAGAGGTAGCGAGTTTAAGAACCAAGACATCGAAATTTTTTTTGATGCACAAAGATATTCACATAATTTTTCGGCCCCAATAACTCCACAACAGAATGAAGTGGTTGAAAGGAAGAATCGTTCTTTACAAGAGATGGGTAGAACCATGCTTAATGAACACAAACTTCCTAGAACCTTTTGGGTGGAAGCGGTTAATACCGCTTGCTATGTGGGAAATAGAGTAGTTATTAGACCCATCCTAGCCAAAACCCCATATAAGCTATGAAAAGGTCGAAAACCAAATATTGGTTACTTCAAAGTTTTTGGATCTAAATGTTTTATTTTAAATTATAAAGATTATCTTGCTAAGTTTGAGTCTAAATCCGATGTGAGCATTTTTATTGGTTATTCAACTAATAGTAAAGCTTATCGTGTTTACAATAGACGTACTTTAACCGTGCAAGAATCTATTCATGTTGTATTTGATGAATCTAATCCATTTGCTTCTAAGAATGTTGTTAAAGATGATGAAAATTACAAATTATTATCTAATGCTAATGAAGAGCTTGGCAAGCTTAACATTAGTGACTCTTCAACAAATATTGCACCTCAAGAGGAACCAAAGGAGGACCCTCCAATTGAAGAAGGTGAACCCTCAAATGAACCTCAAGAGTTGCCAAAAGCTTGGAGATTTGTGAAGAATCATCCAATTAATCAAGTAATTGGTGATCCTTCACGCAAGGTAAGTACTCACTCTAGTCTTAGAAATGCTTGTAACCATATTGCATTTGTTTCTCAAATTGAGCCTAAAAATTTTAATGAAGCCGAAAATGATGATAGTTGGATTATGGCCATGCAATAAGAATTTAATCAATTTGAAAGAAACAAAGTTTGGGAACTTGTACCTAAATCTAGTGACCATACCATCATAGGCACAAAATGGATTTTTTGAAATAAAAAAGATGAAGATGCTAATGTTATTAAGAATAAGGCAAGACTTGTTGCACATGGCTATAACTAACAAGAAGGCATCGATTTTGATGAAACATATGCACCGGTTGCTAGACTTGAAGCTATTCATACGCTTCTTGCATTTGCTAGTTTTAAGGACTTCAAATTGTATCAAATGAATGTGAAAAGTGCATTTTTAAATGGTTACATTACGGAAGAAGTTTATGTTAAACAACTTCAAGGTTTTGAAGATAACACTTTTCCAAATCATGTACACAAACTTTCTAAAGCACTTTATGGCTTAAAACAAGCACCAAGAGCGTGGTATGAAAGGTTAAGTAGCTTTTTGCTCTTAAATGGTTTCATTAGAGGCAAAATAGATACTACTCTTTTCATAAAGCTTAAAGCTAATGATATGTTAATTGTTCAAATTTATGTTGATGATATTATTTTTGGCGCTACTAATGATCTTCTTTGTGAGGAGTTTGCTAAGATTATGCAAGATGAGTTCGAAATGAGTATGATAGGAGAATTGATATTCTTCTTTGCACTTTAAATCAAGCAAACCAAAGAAGGAATTTTGATCAATCAAGCTAAGTATGTAAAGGACATGTTGAAGAAATTTGGCATGGAAGGTGTAAAGTGTAGTCCTACACCAATGAGCCCCACAACTAAGCTTGACCTTGATGAAATGGTAAGAAGGTAAACCAAAAATTGTATCGATGTATGATTGGTAGTCTTCTTTATTTAACCACAAGTAGACCGGACATTATGTTTAGTGTTTGTTTATGTACTAGATTTCAAGCTAATCCCATGGAATCCCACTTGCTTGCCGTTAAACCCATATTTAAATATCTTGTTCGGACTTATGATTTAGGCTTGTTATACCCTAAGCATGCTTCTTGTCAACTTGTTAGATTTTCAGATACAGATTTTGCCGGTTGTAAAACCGACCAAAAGAGCACTAGTGGCACTTGTCATTTTATTGGCCACTCGCTTGTCTCTTGGTTTACCGCCGGAAGTTGTTGTACTCAAGTTTTGTACATGAAACAACAACTTGAAGACTATAGGATCCAATTCAATTACATACCTATTCGTTGTGATAACACTAGTGCTATTAATATTTCTAAGAATCCTTGTTTGCACTCACGCCCAAAACACATTGAAATTAGGCACCATTTCATTCGTGACCATGTGCAAAGGGGAGATGTTGAACTAGAATTTGTTAGTACGGACAATCAATTGGCGGACATCTTCACGAAACCTCTCCAAGAGGATCGTTTTTGCACAATTTGGCGTGAACTTGATATGGTTAGACCAATGGAATTGTGATTGTGCATATTATAATTTGTGTATATCATTTCTTATATTCTCCTATTTCTCTTCTCTTTTATTGCCTTTTTGAGAAGACAAAGGGGGAGAAATATTTGAATACCTTGAATGCATGAGCTTGTGTTTCTTGTTGTATTTCATTGCCTATTGTTGATTCAACCATGATTGTTGTGCTAAATTGAGGGGGGAGCTTTGCTTTCTATTTATTATTCAAAGTTATGGTTTGTCATCATCAAAAAGGGAGAGATTGTTAGCCCTAAGGTCTTTAACCTTATTTTGATGATAACTAAACCATACATTTCTTCTAACAAGTGGTTGAGTGTTGTTTCTCCATAGATTCATATTGGAGCTCTCATCAATATTCTTCAAGCAATTCAATATATTCATTCAAGCTTAAAGCTCATGAGGATTCAAAGCTTAAAGATGAAGCAAATTCAAAGAAGCTCAATCCTTGAAGATCAACTTGAAGACTTGCTCAAAGCTTATGAAGGCTTTTTGAAGTCTAGTTGCTCTCCTTGTGGTTTAGGAACTCTTTGTAAAACTTCTCTCATGATCAATATTGTATAGCTCAAAGAGAAAACTTTTTACATCTCATTATGCATTAGCATTCAAGTTTGAAAATGTTTTCAAAATTGACCAAAAATGTTTTGGAACACTTAGTTAACTTGTCCAAGTGTTTTATGTTGATTTTGACTTAGAAATTTCGAAATATTGACATTGCAACTTCCCTAGTCGACTAAGTGCAGTCCAAAGAGCAATGTTTGAGAAATTCTAAGTTAGTTGACTAATTTCCCTGGACTAGTCGACTAATAGTTCCTTAGTCGACCAACCCCTCTTCGCTAGTCGACTAATAGCAGGTCCAGAAGCCATGTTTGAGTTGCATAATTACTAGTCGACTAATGCTCCTCTTCTAGTCGACTAATCGATCCTGGAGAAAATTTTTCAAAGTGTTTTTAAGTTGGTAGTCGACTAACTCCCCTGGTCCTAGTCGACTAACAAACCCAGATTTTGATCAAACTGAAATTTTGCTTAGCTAGTCGACTAACCGAACATGGGAATAAAAAACCTTTTGAAAAATGCCTTGTTAGTCGACTAATCACCTTGTCCTAGTCGACTACTGGTTCTGCAACTTTAAAATGACTCTTTCTTCTTTTAGTCATTCGAGCATTAAATGATCCCCAACCACCCTAATCTTCCCAAATCAGACTCCAAAGATCTCAAACGGCCATTTTGGCCCTAGTTCATTATATAAGGTGATTTGGTTCTCATTTATTGCTCACTTAGTCAATCCATCTCTTTTGTCTTAATATTCATTACTCTCAAGCATTCATAACACTCACTTCTCTTTGACAAATCTCTTGTGCTATATTTATTTGATCATTTGAGAAGTCATTGTGCTATTGTATTTATTACAAACCAGCTTGTTGAAGCATTCTTTGTAATACTCTATATTCAATCTTCTTGTATTGTGAGTTGTAAGGGTTTTTTGAAAACTCTTGTGGGTGAGTTGTCTTCCAACTTGAAAGAAGGCAAGTGTAAAGGTTCCTCCACCTTGAAGGAGTTGCATAGTGAATTAAACCTCTTGGCGGAGTTCTTGAGGCGTGGGTGTAAGTGGAGATCGAACCACATAAATCGTTGTGTTTGCTTCTCTAATTCAATCTCTTTATTTCAAGTTTTATATTTGATATTTGTATTTTGAGTTGGTATTCAATATTGCATTCTTGTTATTCTAGCTCCTTGATTTCAAAACTTTGTTTCCCTTTTTTTGAAAAAGTTTTTATTTGCCTATACTCTATTGACCCCCCTCTAGAGTATATTTTGGGCCAAAAAAATTTGTAACATTCCCTTTTCATCTAGGCCTCAAGGTGATGTAATGTATGCATATTTGATCTGGGTGTTTGATTAATGATTATAGAACTTAAAAACTTTTTGTCTTGTTTCTCTAGCATTTAATAAGTTGTTTAGAGTGAAATAGTGAATGGAAGACTCTAGCTCTTTTATATTGTAGCCACTATGTGTGTGCATGTGTTCGCATTGGGACAGATTTCATATTTCTTCAATTGATTGTTTGGTTAGGTGAGAAAATATGAGAGAAGAGAGAAACATTCGATTTCTCGTCAAGCTAATTTCTCCATTTCACCAAATTCACAGAAAGAGTATATTTGATATTTCTGTGGATATGGGAATCTAGTACTTTTTCCAAAGGGGCCAAAAGCATATCCTAAAATTGTTGATTAATGAATCCACCATGAAAATATGAAATGACTCTGGTGTTAAATTTCTGCTCACAATCATCATATGTCATCTGAATTGGCTGGCGGCGGGAAAATTAGCTTGTTAAACAGATTATCGATGAGTATACATGCTGTAGGGGAGAAGAGAGAGAGGGGGGAAGTGTACCTGTAGTGGGGGTCTCGGCAGCGGCAGAGCGACGAGCTTTCAGAGTCGTCGGCACGACGAGCTTCCTCGCTGGATTTGAGAACTGTTGGGTGACAGTCACGGCCTGAGATGAAGGGAGAGGAGAGAGAAAAGGAAGAAGAAGATGAAGGGAGATGAGCTTCTGCTGGCGACGAGCTTCCGCCGGATTTGAGGGACGGCTTGAGATGAGGGAGAGGAAAGAGAGAAGAAGAAAGGAGAGGAGAGGAGAGAGAAATGTCTTTGCCGACCATCTCAGCCCACGTGATGTATATCCTTTACCTCTTTTTTTTTTTCATTGAAACAAACGCCTCATCCCAATTGTTGGATTAAGCCGATGTTAGGTTTTGTTTTGCAGCGGCCCGATTATTAGAATTTTTTTATATATATATATATATATATATATATATATATATATATAGATATATATATTGTTGAGTCTATTTAAGTAAACTTCCATTAAATTGCAAGGAAATTAATTCCTGGACATTAATTACTGGATTGTTGTGTATGTACGTATATTCCTTTCCAACTTACCAAAATATGCTTATTTATACATGAAAATGAGACCACCTCAATTTCTTTCCTATCTCATTAAATTAATTATATTGGTGTCCTTCAAATATATATATATATATAGGATGTAATAGACTTCATCACTATTGGTGGCTTCATTAAGCTCCATTTTATATGTCTTTGGTTGTAATGAGATAAAAAAAAAATGTTTAAATCCTTAAATCTAAAAAATGAAAATTTGATGGATAATGTGGGTTTATTGTAACATTTTGAGCATAAGTAAACTACTTTAGCTTAATTTATATATGGGTCCCACAAGTCTTTTGAAGTGGGCTTATATTGGAATGCATTCATCTTATAAAGGAAATTAATGTGTTGTATTAAAAAGCTCAAAATACTAATGTTTTGAATGAGAAATTATAGTTTAAAATCACCTATTTGAAAATGGTTGAAGGTGATAGTCATCTTTGTCCCACATTGAATAAAAGTGGGAAGGTTGTGTGCTTATATACCCTATATTGGACCTATGGGTTGGGCCCCAAGGGGTACCAAAGTTTTGTGAGGGGAGAAGACCTACCCAAACTTAGGCTTGATCCAAACCACATACGCGTCCGCACCGCGCCGACCCGGGCCAGGTCAGGTGGGGTGGGGTCATTTAGACCAAGCCCATTATCTTTTTGGGCCAACCCATAACCCAAAATGACTATGCAGCTCTTCCCAGAACAGTCATGACTATTCTGTAAAGGTGAAGTGTTGTGTCTGGTTTTATAACTCTTTATAGGGTCATGTCTCTTTTGGTGCCCTTCTGCACTTCAAGAAGGGCACTAGTTAATCTATAAATAGGCCACTGGTCCCAGAGTCCATTCATTCAATACATTCCAATCTTACATTGTCTATATTCATTTTTAGAAAGAGGGAGATAGAAATTGTTCTGGTTCGCTGTGTCTGCAGATTGCATTGCTTCCTCTGCAGACGTGATCATTGTATCTTGGGAGGCAGAAATCCATCAAACTCTAAGCATCAATATGAGGGGCATATACTGTCTTAAGGACAAAGTGTACAACATTTTCCTTGATCAAGTTTCTTAAACTATATTCCGCTTCAGATTTTGCAAAACTTGTAACTTATTTATTTTATGCATTCTGATTATATATAATTGTTACTTGAATAATTTTCTGATTTGACATAATTATTATTCAAGTAGTCTTATTATACCTCATCTTATTCTTTATTAGAATTATTACTTTACAAAATTGATATACAATCTGTTCTATTCTTTAGTAATTGTTTGATACAATATTATCCAATTCTATATAACAATTTTTATTATTTTTCTAACAATTATATGGGATGGTGGAAAATAAGGAAAAAATATAGGAAGAAGGATAAAGAAAAGAAGAAAAAGATGAATAAGATTTAACTAAATATAAAGAAAAAGAGTAGAATTCAAATAGTGGATTAGGGTTTGTAAGGAATGAGGGAATGGAGGTTTGAAGAAGATGATGGTGAAATGAATGGGGGATGGTTGGGGTGAACTTAGTATTTGAGGTAGGATATATTAGACATTTTAGATTTGTACTTGTCCTAAATGATAAAATCATTTGAGGGCATTTTTGAAAACATAAAAATTCGGATGGGCTTATAGTTCCTTCGGGGTTGCAATATCGGTCCCCTTATTTGCATTCAAAAAAGCCTATAATTTAGTTCCAGTTCCAAATGGACAATACTTAGATGAGCCTACCCCTTATATGTAATACGATTGTTTGGAGTGTTTGGACCGCTGGGATAAACAAGCCCACCTCTCACGTACAAAGCAAATCTAGGGTTTATCTCCCTCTCCCTCTCCCTCTTCCTCTCTCTCCATTTCGAATCCTCCATAGATCTTCTACGGAGCTACTTAAACACAAATGACAACGAAGATGAAGAACAAAAAGAACTAGAATGAGACCAAAACCCTAACTCGACATCGTCGACTCTATCATCACCTGACTCGTCCTCAATTCGAATTTCTATTCCCTCCAAATCCGCCACACCCAAAGTCGACGACACCATGTTGTCCCTCACAGTCGCGCACACAAACCAAACCCTAAATAGACCTATAGATCTAGTCCAACACGTCGTTGCCTTCAACCCTACCTACGACCAGCTCTGGGCTCCGATCTATGGCCCCGCACACCCTTACGCTAAGGACGGCATCGCACAAGGCATGCGAAACCACAAACTAGGGTTTGTCGAAAATGCTGCAATTGAATCCTTAGTGTTCGACGAACAGTACAATACTTTCCATAAATACGGTTACGTCGCGGATCGGTGTCGGCAGCATGTAATAATTACGTTGGGGATTTGGAGGCGTTGCAGAAGAATGGTGGTATTTCGGTGTATAATAGACCTAATCATGAGTAGAAGAAGATGAAGATTTAAAAAAAGAAGGAGGCGATTGAGGATGAGGAGAATGAAGAGGTGAGCATCGGCGCTGAAGTGGATACGATGGAGATTGATAATCCGGCATTGGATATGTAGTTGATGATTGCACCATAATATTGCATACTTTTATTGCATTATTCCCATCATTTTGTACATACTTGAGCCATTTATACTTGTAAACGGGTGCTTTTGACTCTTTCGTTGTTTTTGAGCCCTTGTAGGTTGAATGCATATAAATGAATGCTTTTTGCATGCAAAGTGAGGGCTTTGAGTCAAGCATTGGAAGTCTTCAATGGTCATGAGACTTATAGAACATACTTTTAAGTGTGTCTAGATGTCACATATCAAATTTCAAAGCTAAATGCCAAATGGTTTGGGAGATATGGGCAATTGAAGTCATGAAGTGCAAAAAGCGACCAATCTGGACATTTTGGAAATAATGTTTTTCTCCAGATTGAATTAGACAATGAGACCACCATGGTTGGAAATAAGACTTCTCAAGCTTCGCGTGCATATAAAGAACGTCCAAATCCGACTCCGGACGAGAGAGATGACCATTTGAAGTCGGAGGCATTCGCAAGGCAATTTCTGCATGCTGGTACCACTTGGTACCGCTTGGTACTGGTACCACTTTTACAGTAGGTGTTGGTATCGGTCCTAGCATAAGTGGGACTTGTCCCAAAGCTCGAAAATGCAGCATTTTGGTTTGTAATTTTTGTTTTTAAGCTAGGGCACCTTAGTCTTTCATACTCATTTGATTGTAACCCTAAAGGGGGGTATAAAAGCACATTTTGCAGCTGCAGAGCCTCTCTCTTACCTTCTTTCTACCTCTCTCATTTTGTTCTTAGTTAGTTTCTTAGGTCAGCTTAGTTTTTCTTTAGTTTTTGATGTTTTCTTGTTAGTTTAGCTAGGATTTCAGCTTTTCCATGTTGTTTTCACCTTGTAAGCTTAGTTTAGCTTAGTTTACTTTCTTTTAATCTCAGTTGTAAGCTACATTCAAGTTTGTGAATCAATAGATAGCATTTATTTCACTTCCCTAGCATTTATTGTTCTTGTGTGATGCATTTGCTTCTTTGGATGGCTAGCTAAACACCCCAAAGGTGAGTTTTATGGTGGATTTCCTCTCCAAACCCTAGGTAAATGGTTCTTTCTCATCTCAAAAGCTTTCAATGTCAATGTGATTGTGTCACAATCATGCCTTCAATATATGGTATTACTGTGCTCTCTTATATAAATAGTTGTGTAATATATATCCTGTTTTGTATAAATTCTGTATAAACTTGATTAAATTCTCTTTTACAAGAAAATTGTGCAGATTATATAAGTGCAAAACTGTCACTCATGGAATCTTGCCTATCGTCACAAGTGATACACATTTTGTAAAAGATCAGCGATAGGCGATGAAGTGTGAAAGGCTGCAGAAGAATTTCTGCATTTTCAAAGCAAGAACCAACATGACTATCGATAGCCAAGTCTCGCTATCGATATAAGTTCTATAGACATGAGGCGGCTGTGGGCTGTTCTAGATATTTTGAGATATTTCAAGGGTATTTTGGTCATTTGTAATTACAGCCTATAAATTCAAGGCTCAATGTGACTTTTAGAGGGTTCAAGACTTTCGCTCTGAATCATTACTCTGTCAATTTTAATAGACTTCATCTTACAGTTCAATTCTGCTTTTTATTCTGTAATTTACTTTTCTGCAATTTTTTCCTTTAGTGCATGGCTCAATTCTCATTTGAGAATTGTTCTTTACCTATTCAGTCTTTAATTTCTGCACTTTAATTTCTGCAATTTTCCTTTTATTACATGGCTCAATTCTCACTTGAGAATTGTTCTTTACTTTTACTGTCATTTTCTTTATTTACTTAAGCCATTTTCTTTATTTACTTACGCCATTTTCTTTAATTCTTCAGTCACTTTTTCTTTATTTCCTTCAGTTATTTACTTTCTGCTTTATTTTATTTTTTCATCCAGTGACCCCTCAGAGCTTGTCATGGATAAAGGATATTCTCCTCCATTGATGTGTAGCTAATACTCCAAGCTTGGGTGAGGATGAAGTTGGATTCTTTATGCATTTCTAGTTTATAAACATCTCTTTATTTGTATTATGTGATTGCATAGTTGTGAAGGTTTATCGCACACTATTGCTAAATATAATATAATATAATTGTATATCTGTGATTGCAATTATATAATTATGCAATGGTACTTATTGGGATGAATAACAAACTAGCATGCTTTATCCCCATTTAAGGTGGATAGTGATATTCCATTCCTTTTCAAGGATAAACCTGTCGGTCTTGTTATTCATAATCTTTTTGGGAATTCCTTCTTGTAGTTGGATGAACCACCATACATAATTACTCTATCGTGGATTTTATAACTAATTTGCATATTTGATATTCAATGGTCTTCTCGCCCAAGTTCCGCTCACTCCATTAATTAATCGCGTTTTAATCAGCTTTATTTAAAATTAGTATTTCTGCTTCAACCCAATTGAAGCTCTTTTCACCACCAAATTAAATTGACACTATTCTTTCACTTTAATTAAATATAATAGTTTCTCATTTTAAATCTACATATTTCCCAGTGGTTCGACACCCGTGCTCACCAATCACAATTGAATTGAGATTAACAAACACGCAGTTTTATAAATATATTAATCTTGATCATTAACAAGGAATAATCTCCCTTGTTCCCAGACGATCACAATGGAATGTTGTATAAATGCTCTCTCATCTTTTGAACCCTTGCAGTATCATATTCTTGATCATTATATAACTAGTAAGCTTGTTATATTTGGTTCTTGAATTCACATGCACACCACATGTTTGTTAAAATGTCAAAGAGATGTTTAATCCTCTCTTATCTTTTGAACCCTTGTTATTATGTATTCATGACCATTGTATGACAAGTAAGCTTATTGTATTTTGGTTCTTGAGCACATATGCATACTACATGTTTGTGAAATGCCAATAGAGTATTGAACTTCATTCTACCATGTATTTCATCTTATTTGAGCCTCTATTGTTAAACCCTCCAATCAAGACCATAGAGTAAATGATTCTTGATTGAGTATATGTTTGAGAAATCATATATCAAAGGTTTGGAAGGAATGAACCCATAGGACTCATCTGATTTAACCTTATTAGTTTTCTTTTATAATTTGTCATCATTTAGCATAAACAAAACACTCAACAACAATCACAACCCCCATGATTTTACACTTTCTTTTGCATTCTTTGGTTTTCAACACATAAGGATCATTTAGGCCTATTCCACTCCCTATGGATATGACCTGGGGACTCCCTCAGTATTTATTGCTTGACGACCGGTGGACTCCTACACTTAGGAATCTATTGCGCACCTCATTTTTAGTTCAAGCAATTGGTGCCGTTGCCGGGGAGTGGCGAGCGTTCTAAGTGATCCAAGAAGAGCTAGTGGCAACTTGTAATTGCATTACAAGTCCGGTAAGTTCTTCTCATTCTTTTGTATATAATTGTGTAAATAATAGTTGTAGTTGTTTGTAATTTTTTTTCTTTATTAAAAAAAAAATTGATCCAAGACCCAACCTCAATGCAAGGAGGTTATGACCAATACTCATATTTGGGAGAAAGAGAGGACATTAATGCACATTTCTATAGTGCACTAGAGAACCCTTACAACTCTCCATATTCCAACACATGTAATTATGAGTGGCAAGGTCATTCTACTTTTGATTGGAGCAATGGTTACGAAGTTTATCCTCAAGAGCCACTGGGGAAATTGTTACAGATAAGAGTACTTTTCATGGGAAGGAGGAGGGAGATTATCAGGGTAGGTCGTGGATTGCGCTGCCGAAGGATGCAAAAGCTACAAATGATCATTGTTATATACCGAAGAGATTGGTGCACACTTGGAGTGGACATACGAAGGTTATTTCTGCAATTTGGTTCTTCCCGAAACATGGTTATTTGATTTTTTCAGCGGGGATGGATACGAAGGTGAAGATTTGGGATGTTTTCAATTCAAGTAAGTGTATGAGGACTTATATGGGTCATTACAGCACTAGGGAGAGATTTCAACTCAATAAGAAGAAGAGGTTTGCTGGGCATATTGTGGCCTGGAATGCTTGTCAAGTCAATTTCTCTCCTGATGGATGATTTGTCATGTCAGGAGATGGTGAGCGCAAATGTTGGGTTTGGGATTGGAAGAGTTGCAAAGTGTTCAGAACTCTCAAGTGTCATGAGGGAGTATGCATTGGGTGTGAATGGCATCATTTGGAACAAAGTAAAGTGGCGACATGTGGCTGGGATGGTTTGATTAAATACTGGTAAGTTAGCTATTCTTATACTTAACGCAAATGGTTCCTACATTTAGATGTTAATGAACTAGTGTTATCACATTTTATTGTAGGTGATAGAATTCATTTATAATTGTTACTTGCTATTCATTGCTTTTATACTGCATGTTTTGATTTCTAATAGTGTTGCACTAAATTTTTCCCTTTGTGTGTGTGTGTGTGTGTATTTATTCTCTATATTAATACAGATGTTATTCTATTATAGAAAACTAAATTACCTTGGATAGTCTCTCACTGAGCTCATTTTTGCACACTATAATTGCCATATTTCAACTAGTGCTCTTAGTTTAATCATTGCTTGTTAATAAGTATATGCTATTTTATTCTTCTAAAAACCATAGTTGGACTCAATTTTGATGAAAAGTCATTTGGATTTAATGATAAAGTAGTTTGAAATAAAACTAGTTTAGTGGAAATCAATGACTTGTTTAAAGATGGGAGGTTAAGCTCAACTAAATTACACTGTGTCAAACAAACACCCTTCTAACCCCCGAGTGCCAATTTATTACCCATTACTATTTTATTTATTTATTTTATATATATGATAGTGAAAAGGTTGGAGAAGTGACAAGTATTGATAGTTAAGAGTGAAACCCATGTATATCATTTAGTGAAATGGAAGAGAAATGTTCAACTTTGGTGTAGGGTGGCTCTGAGATCTCCATACTATTCAATAGAATTTCGATTGAGGATTCACCATGTTCCTTTAGTAGATTGTTGTGGATTGTAAGAACATGTCCAGCATTAATCAAAACACCTGTAAAGTTTTCTCCATTTTTTCTGCTAGTTTATGGCAGGGGATTACGAACAATTACAAAGAATACAATGTTGTTCGGCAAAGTGTTGAGGGGAAACCAAACTACTTTTGATGATGATGTTTCAACGGTGCTTTTGATTTTTGGTATCATTTATGCTTGTGTGCCCAATAATGACCTCATTAGTTTTTGACTTGTCTCAAAAAACATTGATAGAGTGACAGTTCTTTTAGAAGCAATTTATAACTTGGTTGGTGCTTAGGCCAGTAAAGGCATCATTTCGTCATTAGTGGGTTAGGCCTCTATATATATATATATATATATATATATATATATATATATATGATAAACAAATAAAAAGCAACAAAGAGGACAAGGCATCCTGCTTACAAGAAAACAAAGAACCAAAAGCAAGTCATAAAAAAAGAAGAAGAAAAAACACTCAATAATTACAAATAGCAACCCAATTACCCTAATCACAAACAAAGGAACACTCTTAAATTCTCTAGTAATCGACACCCACAACGAAGACAAGAAACAAACTCTGCCCCACAAACTATCAATAGACGGTGATTTATCCTCAAAGATTCTAGCATTTTTCTCAAGCCATATAACCCAAAAAATTGCTTAGACAAAACACTTCCTCATAATCGAAGCTCTTTTAGATGACCAAAAAAACTTAAATTCGATCTCCATCAACTGCAAAGCATTTTGAGGCACAATACATGATACCTCGCCAAACTGGAAAAAAAAAACACCATAACTCCCTAGCAACTTGACAGCGCAAGAAAAAGTGATCAATACTCTCTTCCCCTCTATGACACATTACACACCATTGAGGAGAAAAGAATAAGCCAGACATCCTTCTCTGAAGAATGTATTAGTAACAATTCTTCCATTGCCACTGACCAAGCACAAACCTGAACTTTAAGGGGAGCCTTAGCTTTCCAAATAAACTTAGCGGAATCAAAAGAAGGTAAAGAAATACTATAGGGTGTTTGAGGCATTTCAAGATCTAAGGTTTTCATGAAGGTTTGGTAATAATGCTCTCTAGAAATGTAGCAGGCTATTCTGGATTCGAAGTTTGGTTTTTTTGTTCAATCACAGTCCGACAAATGTTGTGATTTTTCTTTACAAAAGTATTAATTCCAGAATGCATGGATTTTAGGGGATTATCAACAACTAGTGATTAATGCTTCTGACTGGTTACTTAAATCTACCGAGTCTAGTGTCTTGGTCAATGCTCCCATTGTAGTTTGGTGGATATTCTCTATTCCCTTCATTGTCCTTTGCTTGAAAAGTTAGGGAAGTATCTAGGCTTGCCTACTGAGTGGTAGGTTTTCTTAAAAAAATAGGTTGCTATTGTGCGTTCAAAAAAAAAAGTTCTAAATAAGATTGATGTATAAAAGGAGGAGATTTTTTCTCGAGTGAGAAAAGAAGGGTTGCCAGAGTCTTCTCAACCTATTGCATTATGTCTTTTTAAGATACATACTTATCCTTGTTAAAGATCAATTAAACTCTAGCTAACTTTTGGTGGGGTTAGAATGAGAATAAGAGATGCATATATCGGATATGTTGGAGTAAAGTATACTTCTCACTCTCTCTCAAAATAGAAAAAGAAAAAGAGAAGTTAACTTGAGGAATGGGATTTCGAGGGCTTGATAAGTTTGATGAAATATTCTTAGCTAAAATGGATTGGCCGAAACTATAAATTTGAATACCTTGTTCATTAAGATGCTTTAGGACTTCCTGTCAACCTTAAGAGGGAATCACCGATTGTGGTGTTGGATTAGCATTCTGGAAGGTAGGAATCTTTATGTCAAAGGTCTGAGATGGCATCTCCATTAACCTTTTGTCAAAATATTTAAAGATTATTGAGTACCATTTATGCCAAATTTAATTGGGTTAACCTCCTCGTTGGAGAGTTCCAGGTGATTTCACTCTTATAAACCCAACTAAAAATGTGATTAGTTTTCTATATACACGGCTAACCTGTCTGGTCTATTCTGGACCTTAGAAAATCGGAACTCCCCTCGACCCCCAAAAAAGAAAAAAATTAAAATAGAAATTTCTCTATATGTGCACGTCCTCTTTCGAGTACTATTTTTTCTTGCCAACTTTTGTTTTAAGAGTTTACTAGTAGTCATCCCGCGCAATGCGCGACAATTATAAAAACCCAATCCTATGATCCAAATTCATTATTAATTTCATCCACTCTCAAGTATCAACAGTCTAAATTCTAAAATCTCAACTACTACTGGCTAACTTTCCAACCCTTTCTATAAGAAAAAAAATAGAAGGAAAAAAAAAAGAAACACTTTTTGACAACCATGTCACTTCCATTTTAAATTGAAGATGATTTTATAGTTTAAAAAAATATAGTATTCACTTATAATTTGAGCTAAATCTCAAAAGAAAGCTTCTTCTTCTTCTTCTTCTTTTATTTTTTATTTTTTTTAAAAAATTCAAAGAACCACATCTTTGTCTAAAAAACCATATATTATTATAGAGATAAAAAAGAAAAGATATAAAGAAGCAGTATGCAGTGGAGAAACTGAAAAGAAAAAAAAAGACATTATATATAGAAATAGAAAGAAGATGAAGAAGAGACAAATACCTAGGTTGGTTGGCAAGAGAAGAAGATACCAAGAAGCAGCAACATGCAATAGAGATATTTTCTGGTAAAAAAAAAAACATATATATATATAGATATAGAAAGAGAAGTAGGAAGAAGAAGAAGCAAGTCATAACTAACAAAAAAAAAATATTTTTATTATAAAGACAAAAGAAAACGTACATGTAAGGTGGTCAGTAGAGAAAAGAAGAATTGGTTGTAAAAAATATAGAGAAAAGAAGATGAAGAAAAAAAAAAAAAAAAACCCCCAAAAATTAAAACAAATTTAAGGAAGAACCAATTGTTGTGGAAAAAAAAATGGAAAAAAAAATTAAAAAAAAAAAAAAAAAAAAAAACCCCTAACATTGATACGAAATTCATGCAGGAACGACTGATGTGGAGAGAAAAATGGAAAAAATAATTTAATGAAAATAGAAATCATACAATGAAGCCCTAATTTGATATAATTGGAAAGTCAAAAGTGTGGAATAAAATAAAATAAAATATGGTCTGAACCAATAAGAAAGAGGTAAGAAGAATGAATTAAGGAGAGAAGGTAATGAGGGAGGGAAGTCCTTTGAGGGCCGCCACGTAGGTCGAACTGGGTTTTATATAATAAAGATCAGGCTAATATAGTTCTAATTGTATCTTATGTACTATTAATATATTGTGTTAAGACAATCCTCCTTATGGCTGGACACTTATATACTAAAATACCCTATGATTCCTATGCATGTGATAAATGATTTTAAGGGTAAAATAGTAACTTCATACTTATTGCCAACTCATCCATTGCTCTGCTCTTCGATGAGATTAATGTATCCATCATATTCTCTACAATAACTACCTTAAGAAGATTGAATAACTGTTTATCAATAAAAAGGGGGAAAATGATAAGAGGTGGATCAAGTGAGCTTAAGAACATTCACATAGCGAATACAACATCCTCTAGTTTGTCATAAGTATGCTTGTGTGTTTTTTTATTGTTTCTTTTCTTCCCCCTCTAATTCTCTAATGCTTTGAAAAAAGGTTTTTTTTTTTACTTCATCTAAGGTAGAAATCAGAATGACTAGAGTTATTGATGACAGAAATAAACCTTAATCTTTATATTAATACATGAAAAAATATGTAATTGCTTACAAATACACGCATAGACAGAAATTGTTCTTTGGTGTTTTTCTCCTATTTGGATTTGTATCACAGCTTGGAGAATTCCATCACAACTATTGTTTGCTAAATTTTCGTTCATCTCTTGCTTTCACGGACTAGCCTCCTTTCAGCTCTACACAGCAAAGGTGCCCATATAAATGTATCAATCCATCCGAGACACGTATCTAGCATACTAGAGCAACCAAATTGTATCCTTGGAAGCCATATTGAGAAATAGACCTCTCTATGAAAAATTATGTGCACCTATTGATACAGATCATAAATATGAAACATTGGTGAAATCTATCAATGCTGGATGGAGTCCTCCAACTTTGAGAGTTTATTTTGTCATCAGCCTTGAGTTGGGATGTTGGAAAAAAACCTCAATGTGTATTACATTTTGCTTTTGTTTTTGTAGATTATGAACTTTTGCTAGCTGGTAAGAGCAACTCCAACGCTGCTCCCTAAATGCCCAAATTCCCTATTGTGGCTAGTGAGATAGCACTGTAGCTGCTCCAACTGGCTCCCCAAACGGCTCCCTATTTTGTTGAAGTCGCCAATTGCATCGCCATATGTAGCGATGGGTTTGGCTCGCCAATTGAATATTTTACAATATTTTAATATGCAACCCATCAGTAACAATTTGAAAAAAGCAGAAGCCCAACTTTATCAAACGGTAAAATATCAAACGGCTCTATTTTTTTCGTCCCTATAAATATGCCTTTGGCTGCTCTCAGTTTTAAATGCATTATCTTCACCCAACTGGACAAAGACATCGAAGGTAATTACTATTGTTTAATTTTTTTGTTAAATTAATAATTTTGTTTAATAGTTATTTTATCAAACGGTAACATCAAACCTATTAATTTCAATACATATAATTATTAATTTCAAATAAATAACTATTATTAATTTGAAATTAATAGTTATTTATTTGTTAAATTAATAATTATATATATTGGTTAAATTAATAGTTATTTTTTTTTCAAAAGGCTACCTCAAGTTGCAAAGCATGTTTTATAATCTTTCTTAAATTATTTAATTTTTCTTATTAGATATTTGTTAATATAATTTGGGCTTTAGATTAATTCTATTTTTTTTTTTGTGCTTAATGTAAGTCAATTTTATAGATGGATTCCTAAGGTGATGCATATTTTACAAATCTTCTCAATGGTGGGATTAACCAAAACATGGAATATTCGTTTGAATCACATCATGATATTACAAATCAAACGGCCACTTCAACTTCAAAGAAGGTGAAAGGAAAAAACTTTACAACTGATGAAGACCTTCTCCTTGTATCTGCATGGCTCAATACTAGTATGGATCTAGTTGAAGGCACCGATTGATCAAGTGCAAAATATTGGGATCGTATACATGAATACTTCCACAAAAATAAGGAATTTGAAACGGATCGCACTAAGAACTCTCTCATGCATCGGTGGTCGACAATTCAGCTTGCGGTGAATAAGTTTTGTGGGTTCTATGCCCAGATTGAATAATTAAGAAGAAGTGGGGTGAACGAGCAAAACAAGGTATATATTAATTCAAAAATAAGTAAATTTTATACTCCTATATATTTAAATTTAAGATATATTCAATTCTTATGATATATATTTTATGATCAGATCAAAGAAGCAAAGGATCTCTACACAAGTGAAATGGACGACAACTCATTTCCATATCTACATTGTTGGCATGGATTGAAAAACCATCATAAATGGGCCAATGTGGTGTCAAGTTCCAAGAAGCAAAGAACTAGCAAAAATGCGACACCTGCATCATCTTCTCCTTCTACACTTGAAATAATAAATTTAGGAGATGATAATATTGCAGCTGACACATATGTCAACTTAGAGAGACCACTTGGCAGAAAATCCATGAAACATCAATTAAAGAAGGGAAAAGGCAAAGGAAGCATTGATAGCAGTACAAGTGTTCCCATTGCTTCTTTGTTAGAAGAATTTAAGGATGAGAAAATTGCAATGGGTCGTAAAAAACTAGATCTATTGGAGAAGACATATGTTCAAGACGAACAGAAGCTTGAATTAGAATGGATGAGGCTTCAACTTAAAGAAGCCAAAGCGGCGGAAAGAATTATGATGCTGGATACTAGTAACATGGATGCTATGACAGCGGAATATTACAACTGCCGCAATATGAAAATCCTAAGCAAAATGAGGGACTTATCCTCCTAAATTGTAATTCCAAATTCGTATTCCTATTTTCCTATATGTGGTATATGTATGAACTTGTTGTTTCAATTTAGTAGTTTTTACTTTAATTTATGTACTAGCATTTTGCATTTGTAATTTGAAATATTGAACTAATTTCAATTTAGTAATTTCTAAACTCTTCTATATTTTGGTACTTTGCAAAATAACATTAAAATGATAAATATCATTCATTTAAAAGTAATACAAACAAACAACTAGAGTAATTTAGAAATTAAACTAATAAATAACATTCATTGAAAAGCAAAATAAACAAACTACTACTAGTTCTCAATCTCCACCATATCGTTGCCAACAGTGCTCGACAAGATCGTCCTGGAGTTGACAATGAGTTTCTCTATCTCTGATGCGATGATGTGACTGAATAAATTCATATATTTCAGGTATACGGTCATATGAACCTTCTGTAGGAGTTGACTCATGTTGTTCGTAATCATGATTGCTCTGTTCAGTATCTCTTTCATCTTCAACGATCATGTTATGCATTATTATACAGGCTTTCATAATATCTTTAAGTGTTTCTATATCCCAAAATTGTGCTGGTCCGCGTATAATTGCCCAACGTGATTGCAGCACCCCAAACGCTAGTTCAATATCCTTCCTTGCCGACTCTTGATGTTGCAAAATGTTTTTTTTTAGGATGTCGGGGAGATTAAATTGTTTTTACAAAAGTTGCCCATTTCGGATAAATACCATCCGCAAGATAATATCCCATTGTGTAGTCATGACCATTGATTGAATAATTAGCCGGTGGAGCACGTCCTTGAGCGAGTTAAGCAAAAACAGTAGATCGATCTAGCACATTGATGTTATTAAGAGACCCTGGTAGCCCAAACATTGCATGCCAAATCCAAAGATCATATGAAGCAACGAGTTCCAATATAACTGTTGGTGCATGTATATGACTGGAATACATCCCCTGCCACGCAACTGGACAATTCTTCCACTTCCAATGCATGCAGTCAATGCTCCCCAACATACCTAGAAAGCCACGACTTTCGCCAATTTGCAGTAGTCTATGGGTGTCATCTTCATTTGGCAATCGCAAGTATTCATCTTCAAATGCTGCAATAACTCCCTTTACAAATCTTTTGAGATTCTCTATGGCGGTGCTTTCACCGATCCGTACATAGTCATCCACTGAATCTGCTAAAACACCATAAGCAAGCATCCTAATAGCAACTGTCATCTTCTGAAGGGACGACAAACCGAGAACTCCACAAGCATCACATCTTTGGACAAAGTATGGATCATTCGCCTCCACCGTAGTTTGAATCCGGAAAAATAGATCGCGGTTCATTTGAAATCTCCTACGAAATATATGAGGAGGATATACACATTGATCATAGAAATAGTCGTGATAAAGTCTTTCATTACCTCCAACTCTGTTACGATGAATGATAGCATGGCCCGAAATGGAACCGCGAGGTCGTGATGTTCTTCTCTTTGCAGCCTTTTGCTTTTCATCAATGGTTGCTATAGCTAACAATTCAAATTCTTCATCAGAAGAACTATCTTCCAACAAGAACCTACATAAACGACGACTATCCATAGATAATATGAACGGAATGAATGTTGTATAGAAAATAGATTTGTGAAGGATGAAAATGAGAGAGCAAATGGTCTTATTTATAGATGGAGTAGTGGGTTTTTTAAAAAATGTAGCCGTTATAATATGACCGTTTGAATATGTCCGTTAAAATATGACCGTTGGACTATTATTAAAGTTATTATTATTATTTAAAATTTAAAATATATCTGCTAAAATATGACCGTTTGAACATTTTATTATTATTATTATTTAATTAATGACTTATTATTTTAAAATATATCCATTTAAATATGACCGTTTGACTATTATTAAAGTTATTATTATTATTTAAAATTTAAAATATATCCACTAAAATATGACCGTTTGAATATTTTTTTATTTATTATTATTTAATTAATGACTTATTATTTGAAAATATATCCGTTTAAATATGACCGTAGGACTATTATTAAAGTTATTATTATTATTTAAAATTTAAAATATATCCGTTAAAATATGACCGTTTGAATATTTTATTATTATTATTATTTAAAATTTAAAATAAATCTGTTAAAATATAGCAATTGGAATATATCCGTTAAATATAACTGTTGAAAAAAAATTAATTGTTTAAGTCAAAATTTTAAAAAATAATAAAATATTTTATAGTTAGTTAAAATAGGGAGCATGGTTGGAGATGCTCTAATGTCAAGTGGCCTTCCCCATTTCTATTTTTGTCTCCTCTATCTCTTGCTTTTATTTTTTATTAAAATGTTGAAATATGGTGACAACTGAATTGTGGGAGCCTGCTCTTTCATAATTGGGAAGTCCCACTACAAGGGTCTGGATGTATAAGGATCTTCTCATGGATGGTTTGGGTTTCACTTGCGTGGGGCAATTTGAATCAGCAGCCTTGGTGAAACCTTTGCATGATCTTAAGTTCTATGCGGGTGCGGTCTTCTTTAAAAACTTTTGGATTGGAGTTTCTTCTATAAATATAATATATTTCCAGTTTTGCTGAAAATACGTACCATTGAGACGATAAAGAATTTTTCAATTAGAAATAAGAAGATATCTTTTTATTTATTTTTCCCCTTTTCACTAATCTATAGGTCAAGTTATTTATTAATTTCTGGTATGTGTTCGACTCCAATTAAAATAGGATCCAAAAAATAAGGCCATAAATCCCTAACATGAATATTTTATATTTTTTTAAGTTCAGTATTTTTTTAACACATCTAGCACTCTATAGAATTTGAAAATTTGAGGGGCTTCATGATATAAAGTTTTGGATCTTTGTATGTAAAGCTTTGCATTCAAATTTTTTGAATAATTTTTTCATTCATAAAATAAAAAAACATGATTTAAACTCAACATAAATGATTATTAAAGGACCTCTCACCATCTTGTCACACAAAATAGGTATTTTGAAAAAAGGTGGGGCTATATACAGCACACCTTTTACTATGAGCAGCCCATTTTCTAAGTACAACTCACCCATTTGTGATTTTTATTAAAGGCAGCACTATAAAAATTTAATTAATATACCCATTTACCCTTTTACTAAATACAACCCATTACATAACAGAAATGCTATAAGCAATCCATAATATTTCAACATTTATAAAATGACCATATTACCCCACAAAACAAAACAAACAACCTTTTCTTTCTCGTGTAAGTGTGCATGTGTTCGTTTGTCTTCATCAACCTCTCGCCGAAGAAGATGCGCACGGCTTCGATCTTAGACCTTCTACTACACGATCTCTTGATCATCGTCTTCTCGTCTACCATGGAAGAGCATTTTTAAAGAGGTTAGTTTGTAGTTTGTACTCACCCTAAACACTTTCATTTTAGGTTTGTTTGTATATTATTAGTAAACATTATATTTGGATTAAACTTGCTTCAAAACATGAAAAGTAGCATTCTATAACCATTATGGTATGATGGTGTTACGAAAAAAACCCATATTTCAATCGGAAAATTGACAAAAAAAATTTGTGTTCGTGTTCACATTCGGACTGGTATATCCGAATATGAAGCTTTAGTATTCGGTTAGTTAATGCCGAATATTGTACCTTAGTATTCGAACTTTTGATACCAAATAAGACTGATTGTATTATATTTCATATAACCGAATATTGTGTCATATATTCGGTCTTTTGAAACCGAAGATCAGAACACATTTTCGGCTTTAGGACATCGAATGTGGTCTTTTTTTTTTTTTTTTGATTTTATTCTATACTCAATTTTTCTAACTTAATTTCATATCATCCAGTCACAGTTACAGGTAGTCCTCTACAAAAAGCCTACTATGGTTGATCTTACCGAGTTTTTTGTCACAAAAAAGGTAAATCAAGACACCTAATTTGAAAATTATTTATTTAATTGTGCTATGAGCAAAATATTTTAGATGCTAAATCATGTCGAATACAATTATAGGTATTTGCTACTCGTGAAGAGCTTGATATTTATGTAAGAAGCATCGGTAAAGAACATTGAATGGTTGTTATTACTTTGAAGTCCGAAGTGAAAACAAATAATAGAACACCGGATGTGTATTATGGGTGTGAGCAGAGCGGCAAGTTTCTATCACACTTGCCGGGTTGGAGAAAGATGTGTCGAAAATCAAGGTTGTCAAGAAGAAAAAGAAAGATGTGCGTGAAGCGGCAACGAAAAAGTGCAACTGTCCTTTCAAGTTAAAGGGCGTCATGTTAAGGACAGATGGTTGGGGTTTAATCATTTTGGAAGAAAAGCACAACCACAAGATGGGAGATAATTTTGAAGGCTACTCATATGTTGGAAGATTGACCCCGTTTGAGTGGGATTATGTTCATGAATTGATGTCCGGGGGGTGAAGGCGGTTAAAATTCTTCGGTTGTTGAAGAGAAAGATCCTAATAATACATATACACAGAAGACCATTTACAATGCATTGTCAAACATGAAGAGAAAGGATATGGGGGGAAGAACGGTAGTGCAATAACTCTTGAAAGAGGTCACTGAGAATGGATATTTCGAGAGGCATAAATCTTCGGAGGACGGAAGTGAAGTCACGAGCATATTTTGGGCGCATCCCAAATCTATCAAACTTATTAAGTGTTTTCCTTATGTTCTTTTTTTATGGATTGCACCTATAAGACCAACATGTACAAGATGTTGCTACTACAAATTGTTGGATTAACCTTAACGGATATCACTTATTCTTTGGCATTTGCGTTGATAGAATTTGAGCAAGAGGACTATTATTGTTGAGTTTTGGAGCAACTGTTATCCGCAATTGGTGAAGGTTATACTCTTTTGGTTATTGTTACAGATCGTGAGCTTGCTTTGATTAATGCCGTCAAAAAAATATTCCCAAATGCAAGAATTTCATCTGTAGGTGGCACATTTCAAAAAACATAGGGTAAGATTGATTATCTTTTATATGTTCATGGTGGGATGTAGTGAACGCAGCTGATGAAGAGTTGTATGTTTATCAGTTAAAAAGATTGGAGGAGACGTTCTCTGAATACCCAAAAGTGTTGGGGTACTTGAAGTCTTCTTAGTTGAACGACTTCAAAGAGACTTTTGTGGTAGCGTGGACCGATCACTACATGCACTTCGGTTGTACAACAACCAATAGAGTGGAGAGCGCCCATGCGACGTTGAAGAGGTGCTTAGGGACATCGATATATAACATCATAGAAATTTTTAACCTTGTACATGGCAAGATGCTTATACAACATAATCAAATCAAGGCATCTTTTGAAGTGAGGTTGTTTAAGGTTCATCATAAGGTCCATGGGATTCCACAGTGCAAATTGCTTATTGGCTTTGTATCTCATAGGGCGTTGGAGTTGATAGTCGACGAATTGGAACGTTCTAATGTTGTGGGAGTCGATGAAAAGGTTTGCAGTTGTGTACTCATTCGCACACAGGGGCTTCCTTGTGCCCACCAGTTGGCAACGTTGAAGATTGTGGGAAGGCCCATTCCCATTTATTCGGCTTATCTATATTGGAGGTCTCTTTCCTATACTTCAGTGGTTGAGAATATCCCAAATAACATAATCGATTATCGGCTAATAATTGATCTCTACATACAAAAGTTTAATGAGTCGACTCCCCAAGGCCAACAAGACTTGTACCTAAAGCTGAAGGAAATTGTGAAGCCGTCCGCTACTATTCTACGCGAGCCAAAAGTGAAGAAATCCAATAGAGGTAGGCCGAAGGGTAGTAGTCAGAAGAGGGTCCGTGAAGACGTAACGACCAATCGGGATCCATCCGGATTTGAGTACAAATCAATTGATGCTAAACAAAAGCTTATGTATGCCGCATTCTCTAACAAGATGAAGAAACTATCAATTGTGAGGAAGCTAATGTCCATTATTTGTCGAGAGAGTGACGATAATAAGAAATATGGTAAACTTATTCCTAAAACAATTTTTGTTCACGTTGCTGTCATGGTAGGGTTCAAGGCCGATGGAAACTGTGGATTTCGAGCCGTTGCGGGACAAATGAGTATGTTTGAAGACGATTGGGCCATTGTACAAAAAGAATTGCTACTCGAACTAGAAAGTAACAAGACTCTTTACGATGAGATTTTCTCTAGAAATGTAGAAGATTTTGATTCTGTGAGAAATCGTTTGATCTGGGACAGTGCGGATAATGCTCCGAGAGATAAATGGATGAGCTTTCCTGACATGGGACACCTCATAGCTTTTAGATAAAATGTGGTATGTATCCTTATTTCGAACGAACAGTGTTTGACATTTTTGCTTTTGAGATCAGATCCGATACCGGTTGCAAATAGAAAATGTGTCGCACTAACATTGATTAATGGAAACCACTTTGTACAGGTAGTAATGAACCCGAAAGCTCCAATTCCCCCAATTTCAGTTGCTTGGAAGAGATGTGCGCTCGACAATGCAAAATGATGGGCTGATAGTTATTCATCACATATTGCGCGGTTTCTTGAGCCTGTCTTACCGCCAAACTTAGCCGTCATGGAGACGTTTATTGATTTAAATGTTGATTAGACATACAATGTAACTCCATACTTTTTGTCCTTTAGAAATAAGTAAGTTACATATTTTTGTTGTCAAATGGATACATGTGAAGTGGTGAAACTTCATTAATTATGGAATTATTTGGTAATTTTTTGAATTTTGTGTATATTTATAAGTATATTATCACCGTCATTTGCTTTAGTGTTGAATAATTTGGTTTATAAAATTAATAAAACTGAGAATGATTTTTTAAATCCATATTCGGTTAACAATCACCGAATATGGTGTACACTATTCGACACTATACAACCGAATATATGATAATGTATTCGAATCTCTATAACCGAACATAACTTGTTAATTTTTTTAAAAATTTAACTGTTCGGCTTATTGATGCCGAATATGGACTGATACATTCGACTCTAGCATACCGAATATTAACCTTTATATTCGATTTGTTATAACCGAATATTAGGCCGGGGCCATATTCGACTCATAAGTGCCGAAGATAATTTAACACATTCAAAAGGATGTAGTCGAATATATGTTGTTTAAAAATTATAAGTTTTTATATTCGTCTTGTGGGTGCCAAAGATGGAATATTACACTCGGACTGTTAGTGCCAAAGATATGGCCGGGGCTACATTCGAAATTAAGTATTGGAATATTGGATGTGTACATTCAACTACTGGTTGCTGAATGTGTAAAAACTTATTCGGTTAGTACTCATCGAGTATGAACTTTAGAATGGTTTAAGTGCATTTTCATTTTCACCCTCATTCCCTAATACACAACTGAAAAATGACATATGAAGTCTATCAACTTCAACTCAACTCACAATCAAACAGTTCAAATTTACATCTAAAGTTCAAAAACTCGATCAATTATACAATCAAAATCGATCAATTTACATCTAACTTTACATCGAAATTAACCCCAGTTCAACAAAAGTCAATCACATAAACAAAGCATTCCTCGTATTGAGGCTTCAAATCCTAGAGATATGACAGGAAATACTGGGACTCTTGATTACATGGCTCAAGAGGTATTATAATCAAATTAACACCAAATTCAAGTTTTGTCTAAATTTGCCCATTAATTCCTAAATTCTAAGCCTTTTCTAACTCTTAAGTGACTCTTAAATAAATTTTTCACTAGCAGTGAATGTATGCAGGTCATCAATGGCACTCCATATAATAGGAAATGCGACGTTTATAGTTTTGGAATCTGCTTGTGGGAGATATATTGCTGTGACATGATATATCCCAATTACATAGGCCGCTTCTTAGAAATGACAGCGGCTGTTGTGCGAAAGGTACTTAATTTTCTCCTCAATCAATATTACCAGTCACTGTGCAAGAAGCATATTTAGTAGTGTTCAAAGTTAAAAAAACAAAATCTTAATTCATGAACAAATGAAATTAATGCTAACTTGGGCTTTACACGGATGCAGAATGAGAGCCCAGAGATGCCCAGGTGTTATACAAGCTCTCTAGCAAATGTGATAAAGCAATGCTGGGATGCAAATCCTGAAAACAGACCAGAGATGAAAGAGGTTGTGTCCATGTTAGAGGCAATTGACACATCAAAGGGTGGAGGCATGATCCCTCATGATCAACCTCTGGGTTGTTTATGCTTCTGCAGGCCTAGGGGGCCCTAATTTAAGTTGAATTCTGATCCTGCTTTTTTCTCCTCTGAATTACTTGGGGATTTATTGGGTTTACCCAACTAGAGATTCATTGCTTAGATTTTTATTCTCGTAACCTGAATCGTGGCATTTTATGAGCTACCAAGACTAGACTATTTTTTCCTTTTTGGTTTCGTTCTCTTCGGTAATACGTTTTTTGTTTTCTTCTATTAATAAAATTTAGGGTTTGTGGCACATGATTGTGGGAGGTTAGGTTGCCAACCTAGTTGGGATGCTAGCTTTCTCTTTGATGCCTACAACCCAATTCCTCTTCGGCCAAAAAAGAAAGAAAAAAAGATCCGATCTTAGTTGTTGAGAAGTTGAGGTGCCCTGAAATCTTATCTCATAAAGAACCACAAAAGGAGGCTGGCTTTCAAAGTTATCATGGAACTAGCAGGTAGAACACTTTTCCCTCATCTATGTTTATCTCTGTTTAATTTTTAACTTCTTTTCAAGAATGCTCCAATCCTTTGATTGTAAGTTAGTAGCTCTATTTTAAGATATAGAACAACACATGCATTGCTGACAAATATTTCGATAATTTTTTTGTTAAAAAGTCCATATGCAAATATTTCATTAAGCATGAGAAACTCGTATTTTAATCCAAGATGTTTAATACTTAATGAATCATTAACATATGAATAATTCCTCAACTATTCCGGACAGTTCCTGAATGCCTAGTTATGCTGCTGCTTTCCAGCTTGCCTTTAATTCTAATCACATTCCCTGCTTTGTGCTTTGTTATCTTTTCCCATCAAATCCCAAATTCTGAATAATTTCTTGACTGTTTTTAACCTTTGAATTTCTCTTCATGGTTTCAGAAAGGGAACTGCAGTGTGATTGGTTTCAGAATCTGCTTGTGGGAGACATATTGCCTTGACATGCCAAAAAGAGAGCATAGTTTACTGCTCTTAATAGCGATGCTGAGAATACATTTTATTTGTATTTGAGTTCAGATATCAATTAACATTCTTTCCTTTTTTATTCATTCCTCTTCCCATTTTCTTCTACAAAAAGTATTACATCAAAAATCCAACTGAACAAAAATACATTTTATATGTCTGAAACAAAAACAAAAAACAAAAACAAAAACAGAGAGAGAGAGAGAGAGAGAGAGAGAGAGAGAGAGAGAGTCAAGATGACTTAAATGGTGGACATTTCTTGAAAACCACCATAACTGGATATCTGCAATTGTTCCATGCTACTCCTATAGACCTACCTCGATGAAGCAATTTTAAGGGGCCTCTAAAACTCTCTAAAACTGGTCAGTATTCATGACATTACTTTGTACTTGACACAAATGCTGGAAGCCATTTTCTCCTCTCATGGCGATGGCATTTGAATCAATTTTCCAGGCTATACAAAACTGACTTAGAAGTTTCTATACTGCTGGTTCACCTTCGGTGCGTTGAATAGATGAAGGTTGCAAGGCATTTACATCAACTATGCAAGCTATACGTGGCACCACCCAACTCCAAAAATTTAAAGAATATAAGATCTAGGAGCCTCATCAGGACCAGATTACGCCGAAGAATCTCTATGGCGCTCAGTGCTTTCTGCTGTAGTGACGCTTGAAGACAAAGGCGGGGATATTAAAATACAGTTATCCTCACTTGCACTCTGAAATTCTTCCATGAATAAATTCCGGATCTTCCCTCTCAAGCCAGAGGCCTCTTCAGGTTTGAACCACAGCTTGCCAAACTGAGAATTTAAAAATATCAACCAAGGAAAACGTCATATGGAACTAAAGCATAAGTAATAACTTATTGATTAGAAATTTAAAAAAATTGGTACCATTGCTAAATCCTTCTTTTTCAGCCTTTCAGGGGCCTCCTCCATGAAGAAAAGTACAAAGAACATAATCATTAATGCAACTCCATTTTCACAATTCAAATTTAACTATGGAACAAGTGCCTAAGAGAACCTATGAGAAAATCATAGGTAGAATGATCTCCCATAGGTCTACTTATTGGAAGAAAACAGGAAAGGACTAAGGAGCGCATGGGATTGAATTGAGCTTTATGCTTTATACTTCTTTTTTTTTTTTTTTTTTTCTGGGCAATTGTTTAGTTGTTAGATATTAGTTGGCTAGCAATTTAGCATGAACACGGGTTTCAAATCTAAACCTCTAGTACAAAGCCAACGAGGCTTTACCTCCTACTCTTGGGGCACCTCACTTAATGACATCATACACTTAAATAAAAGAACACAAAAGAACAAAAGACAGCTTTTTCCATAGCACAAGGCACAAACTACACAGGCAGAGCAATGCCACTATAACTCCCTATTAGAGGCTCCCCTTTTGGCTAACCAATCTACCACTGAGTTACCAATCTAGAAAGCCAAGAGATGGAAACAGTGAAACGCATCTATCCCATATTCATAGCAAGATTGCAGAAATCCAGAAAGTTAAGCAGGGGGAGGAGAATCTCCACACTAGATATCATTCCAAGAAACAAACTTCCACCATCACCCATTACAAAAGCCATGCCTTCCAAGAAATGTCCAATCCTGTTCACAGTGCCTTACCCCAGCCCCACTCCATGAGGACCCTAACATCCTCTCAAAACTAACCCCAACAAAGAAGCCTTCCCCAAGGAAGAAGCGTGTTATTTTGTTGCAAACCTCCAAAGCCCCATTCCTAAACGAACTTGGTTCATTATGGAAAATGATCTAATCCCTAAAAGCCCTAATTTTAAAAGGATAACGCAACAAATTGCAATAAACCAAATCACATCTGAAATCCCCATCCACTCTTACCTACAAAAAGTCCCCTCAAAGGTTCTCAAATCTATTAGCCAGGGACACCAGGAAGGTGAAAAGGCATACAAAGTGAGGAGGGCGGCTAGACAACACCCCCTGCACCCAAAAAGTAAATAAATTAGTAAAGCCTCCTCCACCCTACCAATCTTCTTTCAAAGCATTTTCCATCCTATCCACAAAGTTCCATAAGACATGAACTTCCAGCACTCGAGGATTTTCCAAAGATGAATTTTTCAGAGAAACGATGAGCTTTTTAAGTAAAACAGTAATTTTCCCACTATAACATTAGTCCAAAATGCTGAAACAGCAGCTGTAATCCTATAGCAATCGTAAACCATCAGCATCACTTAGGGCTGCATTCCGTTACTTAAGATCATCAAGCCAAATAAGATTACTTTGCACTCTTTAGAAATATATTTTCTTCTAAATGCAGACAGAGATAGTTGGCTATAGATATAATTCTTGGCAAGCGCTCACAAGTTATTAGCTGCATTGGATTTGAAGTTGAAAAATAATTTCTTGGCGCATTATGATACTCCTATAATATATACACTACACCTGTCTAATCAAGACTTTGACACAATAAACTTGTTTTCAAAAAGCAACTAGCAAGAATATGTCCAATCATTTTTCATGTAAGGTAGTTCACACTGGATAAAGATACACATGTTCTCTCTACGTAAACAACCAAAATGAATCTAGTTCGCGGTATAGGTACCACCATTTTAGTGTTGGGAGCAGAAATCCCATGAACTCGTGATAGTGTTTATGGATTATGCCAAAAAAAATTCGAATCCTTTAACATATATAAAAGAATCCGTATCTTTTAGATCTGTCTGGATTGATCTCAATAAAACGAACTGCAGAAGATTGATCGAGCTCTTCAAGCCTTCTACCGTATTCCTCCTATGCCAGAACGTGAAGAAAGAGTGGTTCTCTTTGTGCTCTCCTTGTTGGACGGCTGCCTCTAAGGTTTAGAGAAAGTATTTTGTCTTAACCTAGTGGCTGCCCAACATGGCATATATATAGGCTACGGTAGGGACCCAAAAGCAAATAAGTTTCGGGCTCCTAATGTAAATATTAAAAAAAAACTATTTACATTAATTATAATTCATTCCACTAAAGAATTATAACTGCACTCCCTAGCTTATTCGAAAATAAATTTCGAGCTCTTTGTTATTAAATACTTATTAATCTCCCCACGTTAAGATTACAGATACCCGTTGATTAAATTAAATTACTGACAATATAATTTAATCAACATCTTTTAATTTTCTTGAGACCTTCCACTTAACTTATTTGATATGTCGGATACAAAATCCACCTGCAGGGTTTGACATAATCAAAACTTATAAGTATCCTCAAGGGGGTATCATCAATCCCTATACCAGGACGTGGATTCCGTCAGTAATAAATATTCATCATACAATTAATGCAGTTATCCAACTCATCGAGATTATTGACCTATAAAGATCTCACTCTTTATGAATCAAAATAACTAACAATAAATGCATATGTCCATTAATTATTTCGGGATTAAGAGTATAAGTATTCATAATAACCATGAGGTATTAATTATTTTATGTGTCAGTATAAAATAATTACCTCAATACAGTCCCGTTCAATACACACAAGTGTACTAGCACAAGAAGTTGAAACTAAACCATTCCCCGTAGTCAAGACAGACCTGCTGAAATCATGTGCTACAATCTTACCGATGGTGTGTCCAACTCCATCTCAAATTGTGAACAATAGGCTTATATTCTACAAGAACTGATGATCTAATCTTCTGTGTGTAAGCCGAACTCTACACACCAGATCATCTACTATATAGAATAAAAGACACACATGCATAACATTAGAAGATAATATAATGCAAACATAGCTCATACAGATTCTTATTTAAAATGTAATATCAGAATTCATTAATAAATAAATACTAAGGTCTATTACATAAAAACATGGCTTTTAGTATATAGCCCTAACATTTACCTCGTTGGAACAGAAGCCCCAATCCTTTCAGCAAAAGCATCCTGTTGCATGAACCAGCAACCGCAGTAGTTTCATAAGTACCACCCCAGCAGGTGATGCAGCCAATGATTTGCTGCCATCAATGACTGCCTTCTTGTACAGAGAGTATTTCAAGGTAATACATATTTATCACTTTCACTTACCCCTGGTTAGATCTTCCTTGAGTCAAAATGCTTGAGGATACAAATAAACTATCACTGTATTCCGGTGCTTGAAAAATACACTCCAAACATATAAATGAAGCATAGGAAACGCAAGGAAAAAAATGCAAACCAACACATTCCCCTATATCAGCATAGACTAGTCCCGTGCAGTTATAAATGAATGGGTCGTTGCCACAATGGCATTAATCGATTCCCACTTCTGAAAGTCTAAAAGAGAATGTAACCTGTCCACTTAATCTCCGTTCTTCGAGCATTACTATCTCATCATCTAGATTCTATTTTGAGTATGTGGTCAAAATTCAAATGGCTGTAAATGTGTTTTGCTTATTATTAGCCAGCAAGGGCTTCTCTGTCTCACCTATTAATGTCATCAAATATTTTTCTGCTATGGTGATATCCCAATGAATCCAAATGGAGTATAATTGGTCGTGATTCATCATCTTTGTCTGGGATACAGATAATCACCAAGCTCCAATGAAGACTGATTACATTAACCACCACAAAGAAATCAATAAATTGGCAGTAATTCAAGCCAACAAGAAAAAGAATTAAGCTCAAGGCATTTAAGATTTAATAATCTCCACATGTTACATAAAGCGAAAAACAAAAAACAATACAAAACAAAGCACACACACACAACAATAATAACAACAATAACAAAAAAAAAAAAAAAAAGGGTTAATTACAGTTTACCCACCTGTGGTTTGCCTCTAATTCGATTTACCCACCCGTGGTTTCATTTTTCACACTTTACCCACCTGTGATTCCTTCCGTTACTCCTCCGTAACCCACCTCCACTACGGACGTTACTCTAACACAAAAACTCAAAAAAACTTAACCTCAAACGGATCAAACACCCCTCACTCCCAAGAACACACTGCTATCCAAAAATCTCACCAAACGAAGAGCACAATGCAATGTTCTTGAGCTAATGGACTGAGAAACCTAGGGTTTTGATCGTGCAAGCAAGCCAAGGAAGAATGAGACACAGTGTTCAGATTGTGAGTTGTCGCGAATAGGTATATCCTTTTAATTTTTTGAAACCTAGGGTTTTAAAATTCTTTTTCGAAATTGGGTTTTTGCTTACTATGTCTTCATCAACTGGCAATGGGTCTACAACTACCATAGGATTAGGCTTCCTTCATCAATGTGGGGCTCCATTGATTATTGCTTTTCATGATTTTGCATTACTATTGATTATTGCTTTTCTACTTTCCCTTTCCATGGGTTTATCTCCCAAAAACAGAACAAAAACTTTTAATAATATTGTCTGTTTCTGTGTTGTGCTTTGTGTGGACCATAGAAACAGACAATATTATTAAAGAGAAATTGGGTATGTATAATGTGGTCCTGTGGTCCACTCAAAGCACATTATGCATACAATATTATTGAAAGAGAAATTTGATTGCCTAATGAAGCAATAAGCTATAATAGATTATACTTTTCCACATGCAAACCCATCTCATACTTTATTCTGTTGTATTTTATATGCAGATGGCTGACTTGAGATTCAATTTTGAGATTCATCATGGTGGCCAGTATGTGTGGAACCCAGATTTGGTATATTTAGGAGGTAATACTTCTTTTATTGATAAGGTTGACCCAGATAGACTTAGTTATTTTGAAATACAAGATATGTGTTGTAGTTTGGGGGCAAATAGTACATGTAGATTTCTTTATCTTATTCCTGGAGCTAATTTGGAGTAAGGGTTAAGGCATATAAATGAAGATGATGATGTAGTTTATATGTGTGAGATTCATGCTGCATGGCCTACAGATAAGATAACTCTATATGTTGATGATGGTGAGGAGCCACTTGCAGTTGTTCAGGAAGTGGTAAATGATGATGATGTGCATGAGTTACCTCAGAATGGTGATGATGTGCATGAGATGCATGAGGGAGGTAGTGTGGATGCTGAAGGAGGTGGTGGAGAAGATTTTGATTGGTTGGAGGAAGGGTTTGAGGGGCTGGATTTTGATGATGATGTATTTGGAAATGTAGATGATGGGCCATCTACACATGATGGAGTTAGTGGCAGTGCAGCAGCCCCACATAGGCCCTCTGAGGGAGATAATGTCAATGCAGCCCCACATATACCCTCTGAGGGAGATAATGTCAATGCAGCCCCACATATGCCCTCCGAGGGAGACACTCAGCTAACAATGACCCACCTCTTGAAGATGACTTGGAAAGTCTAGTAGATTCTGATGATGATCAGCCAGCAACTGCTGCAAAAGAACCTGTGTTTAATGTCCAAACTGACATGAGAAAACCAGTGTTACAGAAAGGAATGAAGTTTCCAAACTCTAAGGTATTTAGGGAGGCATTGAGGGAATATGCTATAAAGAAGCCAGTAGATATCAAGTTCAAGCTGAATGAGAAGAATAAGATATCAGTTTATTGCATAAATGAATGTGGATGGAAGTGTTATGCATCTCAACTACCTGGGGAGTTGACATTCCAAATAAAAACATTCTATTCAGAGTGCACCTGCCCTAGATCCTTCAAACACAGCCAAGTGACTTCAAGTTATGTTGCAAAAAAGTTTATGCAGGAGTTTGACAAAAATCCCAATTGGAAAGTGGCTGGTGTTCAACATCATGTGAAGCAAGCATTTGCAGTAGACATAAGTTACAGTCAAGTGTATAGGGTAAAAAGGAAAGCTACTGACTTGATCACTGGGGATGAACAGCTGCAATATGGGAAGCTTAGGGATTATGCAGAGATGATAAGATTGAATGATAAAGGAAGTAGGGTTATTTTGCAAACTGAAATGGAAGATAAAAATGCACATCCCAAATTTAAGAGAATGTATATAAGGTATAATGCACAAAAAGTTGGTTTTTTGGGAGGTTGTAGACCAATCATTGGTTTAGATGGGTGCCACCTGAAAGGGAGATTTGGAGGGCAAATACTTGCTGCCACAGCTAGAGATGCAAATGATAACATTTTCCCAGTTGCATTTGCTGTTGTTGAGCAAGAGAACAAAGATTCATGGGTATGGTTTTTGCAGCAGTTTTCAGATGACATTGGGAATCCAGAACAACTTAATCTAGTCTTTATCACCGATAGACAAAAGGTATGAACTACAATTGTACTAACATATTTAACCCACATATTTAGAGTTTAATAATGCATGCCTCAGTTCATTTCAACATGTTTAACTAACATATTTACTTGATCTGTTTTGTATATGAATTAGGGCCTTATACCTGCACTTGAGATGTTGTTTCCAAATTGTGAGCATAAATATTGTGTTAAGCATATCTATGATAATTTTAAAGTGTATCATAAGGGCTTGGAGTTGAAGGATGCACTGTGGAGATGTGTTGGAGCCACAACAACCAGGGAGTTTGAGAGAAGAATGCAGGAACTGAAGGATTTGGATGAAAAGGCATGGAAGTATCTTGCTGAAATCAACCCTGCACAATGGTCTAAGTCTCACTTTAGTAGTAGAGCTTTGTGTGACTGTTTAGCTAATAACTTGAGTGAGTCTTTTAATGCCATGATCTTAGATGCTAGGGATAAGCCAATTTTAGCAATGTTGGAGTGGATCAGAGTTAGGCTCATGACCAAACTATACAAAAAGCAGAAAGGTATAGCAAAATACACTGGAAAGGTTTGTCCTAATATTCAAGACAAATTAGAGATGTTAAAACAAGAATCTATACCTTTCAGTGCTACTCCATCAGGCAGGTTCATGTATGAGGTTGATAATGTTCGTGAGAGACATGTGGTTGACTTGGTTAGGAAAGCATGCAGCTGTAGGCTTTGGGATTTGACAGGACTTCCTTGCAAACATGGGATCGCTGCAATTGTTAAGAACCTGGAGAAAGTGGAGGACTATGTGCATCCTTGTTACTTGAAAGAGACATATGTTGAAACTTACAAAGAGATAATACAGCCAATTCCTGGCCAGTCTGAGTGGGTTGAGACTAACCAACCTGCTCCTGTTGCTCCTCCTGTGTATAAACCACCTGGTAAATCACCAAAGCAAAGAAAAAAAGATCCTGAAGAGCCAAGGAACCCCTATAGAGTTTCTAGGGTCAACAAGACAATCAAGTGTGGGAAGTGCCAGAAAGAAGGACATAATGCAAGAAGGTGCAAGGCAGGCATCACTGGTGAAACTCCATGGCAGAGAAGAGATAGACTTGCTAAATCAACAGTTGTA
>JAESVK010001087.1:387760-408386 GCA_017140935.1 Hamamelis virginiana
AAACTCCATGGCAGAGAAGAGATAGACTTGCTAAATCAACAGTTGTAAGTCTTTCCATGCTTTGAACTATAGTCATTTCCTCATATATTTCATGTGTATGTAAATTGTACAACCTTATTTGTAGGCACAAGGCAGTAGATCTACAACAACAAAGAAGACTGCAACACCTCAAACTGCATCTCAGCCACCAAGTACTAGATCTCAGCCTGCATACAGAGGTTTTGGTCAAACTGCATCTCAACCTGCACCAAACAATAGATCTGAGGCAGCAACTCAACCTCCAACTGCATCTAGGGCCAAATGGTTCTCTTCATCCTCACAACCAAGTGCATCTGGTGGTGGTGGTGGTGTTGCTGCTGCTGCTAGGGGATTTACAGGCAGAAATTTTGGTGTAACAAGGCCAACAAAGTTTCAACCAGTTGGTGGAAAGGGCAAGAAGGCTGCTGGCAAGGGCACAAAAAGCAGTAAATGAAGATGGAAGATGTTAAAGTTTCAACTACTTTTTTTTGTTATAGTTCCCACACTTAATGTAAATTGTATTTAAATTGGTCAAGTGTCAAAAACAATATTGGCAATTTTGGTTGGCAATATATGTCTGCATGTGACATAGAGTCACAATGGCTGTCTTCACTTTGGGCATTTTTTGACAGTTTTCAGGATTTTATTAATGTTAATGTGCATTTTTGGTGGATTTTCTTGGATTTGCTTTTGGTGGATTTGCTTGTCTTGTGCTTTTGATGGATTACACAGGTGTATGTATTGACACAGCAAATCATGTGTATGTCATGACCATATGGATCCATTTATGGGCAGGAAGTAAAAACAATAAATAAAACTACAGAACATTTGCAAAAAAACAACACTTTATATTTCAAGAGATGGATACAATAATCAAGGACTTAATTCAATTTACCCAACCACATTTCAACAAGCCCCCAAGCATCATGGCAGATTAAGGGTCCTCACCCTTACATTGTTTTTCATTGAGGCAAAACACAACAACAACATTACAGAAATGAAAAATAACCATGACAAAACTAGTGCCAGCTTGTACAATCTTTCACTCTCTCTAATCCTCTTCAGTTCCTCCCTAGCTTCTACATAAAGCTCATGAGCTTCTCTTTCCCTCTGGTTAGATCTTTCTTCCATTTCCCTACTTCTCATTTCTCTCTGATTTGCAAGCTGCAGTTCATTCTCAAGCATACTTATCCTTTCACGGACAAGTGGGGCAGCTTCACTCCAACAAGTTTCGTTATCCACCCACTGAAAGAAGCCACATTTGGGACCAACCTGATCATTACAATTACAACAGTTAATTTTATAGTTCACAATTAATCACAACTAATAATTCAATTCAATTCAAATGAAATACACCAATGGAATTGTTTCTTACATTAAATTGACTACAACCGAGGAATCTTCTTCCATAGCTACCAGATTTTCGACTTGTTCGTACGGCACAATTCTCATGGGTACATAAATGGCCATCTAAGGCACGGTAGAAACCACTAGTTATAGATCCATTGCCAGTTGATGAAGACATAACAAGCAAAAACCCAATTTCGAAAAAGAATTTTAAAACCCTAGGTTTCAAAAAATTAAAAGAACATACCTATTCGCGACAGCTCACAATCTGAACACTGTGTCTCCTTCTTCCTCGGCTTGCTTGCAAGATCAAAACTGTAGGTTTCTCAGTCCATTATCTCAAGCATATTGCATTGTGCTCTTCGTTTGGTGAGATCGTTGGATAGCAGTGTGTTCTTGGAAGTGAGGGGTGTTTGATCCGTTTGAGGTTAAGTTTTTTTGAGTTTTTGTGTTAGAGTAACGTCCGTAGTGGAGGTGGGTTACGGAGGAGTAACGGAGGGAATCACAGGTGGGTAAAGTGTGAAAAATGAAACCACGGGTGGGTAAATCGAATTTGAGGCCCTTAATTAGTCGCAACTAGGCTCAAAATACATATATAAATAGAATTATAATGAAGCATATATTATTGTTGATAATTAAGTATCTTGGTTCAGAAATCCTCTTGTTCCCATTCCTTTCTCATGTTTCTCTCATATAATTCTTCCTTACTGTTGTAAAGATACAAACATGACCCAATACAATGTTTGGGCCTTTTTCTGTGATGTTTCCATATCACACAATATTATTTAGATTTATTAAAATTCAAAAACACTGCAACTCCATATCCGCAACTTACACTGATATGTAAAATAAGATCTTTTAAGTGAAACTACTTCATCCTAGTCATTAAAAATGCCTAACGAAATTTATAATTCCCACTAAGAATCAAAAGCATGGTTGCTGATAAATTTCAATGCATAAGAACTTTTTAATATATATATATATACAGACATGATAATATAAGGCCGGGCTTACGCAAAGTTGCGTAAGGTCTGCTCCATACGGCTAATTTTACATGACAGTTCATAAAACTAACGGTTGGATTAGATGCCCCACCTCTGTATGTCATGCCTGCAAAAAATCACAGTGATCTGACGGTTGGTTTTTGAAATAAATTCCGTTAAAAAATGGTGATATTTTGAAGAACAAATAAGTTACATATTTTCATAATGACATATTTCAAAAACCAACCGTCAGATCACTGTGATTTTTTGCAAGCATGACATACAGAGGTGGGGCATCAAATCCAACGGTCAGTTTTATGAATTGTGGTGTAAAATTAGCCATATGGAGCCGGCCTTATATTATCATGTCTGTATATATATATATATAGTCCCATTCATGTGAGTCTTCTTCCTTATATGAGGACTTACCCTTTCGACTAATATAAAATGGGTATTTTGAAAAACTGATCGTTGGATTTAATATTCTTCTTATGTATGAAAGGCATGCCAAAAATTACAGTGATTAGACCATTGGTTTCTTAAATACAAACTGTGAAAAATTGAATACCTATATAATGCTTAACAGTTTGTATTTAAGAAACCAGTGGTCCGATTACTGTAATTTTTGGCATGTCTGTCATACATAGGCCAAAAATCTAACGGTCAGTTTTTCAAAATACCCATTTTACATTGGCCAAAAAGCCAAGTCCTCATATAAGGAAGTCCTCACAAGAACGGGACCCTATATATATATATGTACGTACGTACGTACGTATGTATGTATGTATACAGTTGTCATAGAAATGATCCATTGGGGTTCCTTTTTACGGTCCACTCCTTACTGTGATAGTTGGGACAGGTATTTTGAAAAATCGACCGTTGGATTAGATACTCTTGTTACGTTTGTCATGACTGCCAAAAATCACAGTGATCCAACGGTTGGTTTCTGAGAAAACTGACTGTGAAAAAAACTGAAAGATCCGTGAGGAGTGGATCGTAAAAAGGAACCCCAATGGATCATTTCTGACAGTTGTCATATTTGCGATTAGCCAATGTTTTTTTCTAACACAAGATGAAACTATTTAAATTTGCTCATCAAAAAATTCAAGATGGAAACATGTTACCAATAATCTAATCACAACTTGAGTTTTAAAAATAAAACAACCCAAAAATCTATGAAGCAAGATCCATGCACAATAATGTTGCATTTGACACAGCTTCTCAGAGACTTTCTAAAGGTCCTTTTAGAAAGATTAGTGGTGTTTCATGAACTATTTTAAATGGGCTTTTATAAAAAGCATGATGTTAGAAAGCCCATTTTGAAGCAAACTTGTCCCTTTTAAGTATATGATATGATATTATTTGGACATCTTTGTCTGTATTCTCAAAATTACCCATTGATTAATTTTAAAACTTCAAGAACCTGCCATTGTCTTCTACAACCCTTTTTTTATAATTGATAGAGTTAACGGAATCGGTGATTGGAGGCTCAACAGAACCACATTCAACGGAATTCGACCAAAAAAAAAAAGGGGGGGGGGATATTCATTCTTTTAAAACCAAAACAAAGCAACACATATAGATTCAAAATCTTTTTTTTCCCTAAACTTTCTTAGGAACTATAGAGCATCTTCACAGGCTTCCATTTGGGGTTGCGATTCCAAATTTGAGAGCCATACCAAGAAAAAAAGGTGCTCCCACAGGATGCCATCCATGGCTCCCAAATTTGGCAATGGCGTCAATGCCTCCTATATTTGGGATTTTTTTTTGGCAATAGCCATCTCCTCTCAAATACTCTACAGCATACTTCCCTTCAATTTAAAGAACATTGGAGCACAATATTGCCAAATATGGGAGGAACTCCCATTCTGGCATTGTAGCACTCCCAAATATGGAAATGGAAGGCCCAAATCGAAGCTCCCCAATGGAGATGCTCTACTCTCCATTGGGGAGCTTCCATTTGGGTTCTCATACCCATATTTGGGAGTGCTACAATGCCAGAATGGGAGCTCCTCCCATATTTGGCAGCATTGTACTCCAACGGAGAGCTCTCATAATTAGGCTTCCCAGCTTTTTCTCTCATGTATAGTTGGGTTTTTGGAGGTAAATCTAATGTGGAGTCATCTGAGAGGAGATGGCAGCTGCCAAAAAATTTTCCAAAAATAGGATGCATTGCTACCATTGCCAAATTTGGGAGCCATGGATGGTAGCCCATTGGAGCACCATTTTTTGTCATGGCTCCCAAATTTGGCAATGACAGCTACAAATTGTAACTCATTGGAGATGCTCTAATTTCAAAAAATATATGTCAATCCAAAACACGTTAAAGCAACTGAGCATCTAATTGAAAAATAAACTTTCAATTTGAATAGAGAATTAACAGTAATTTTTTGTTCGATCTTCAAATGTCCCATTCAAATAAGAGTTTTGTCTTCGATTCTTCTCTTTCATTATGAGAACATGTGTGTGCGTGCCAGCGCGTGCACACAGAGAGAGTTGATTGCACCATATAATTGCATATTACTATTGCATTATTCCCATCATTTTGAGCATACTTGAGCCATTTATATTTATAAATAGATGTTTTTTATGTTTTGCCTTGTTTTGTGCCTTGTAGGTTGAATGCAAATAAATGGGTGCTTTTTGCATGCAAAGTTGGACCATAGAAGTCTTCAAAGTTTGAATCAGACCATGAGACCATATTGGTTAGAAAGTAGACTTCTCAAGCTTCGCATGCATATAAAGAACGTCCAAATCCGACTCCGGACGAGAAAGTTACATGCATTGAAGTCGGGGCATTTTTTATGCATTTTGGACCAAGTTACAAGTGCATGAGAAAAAATTACCGGTATTGAAAATTGAATACCGGTAATTTTATGCAGAAATCAAAGTTTTTCACCTACAGAATGAAAATTATCAGTATTGAATAATCAAATACCGGTAATTATGTCCGGGTAGTCACTTTTTGCTATTTTTGTAAGGGTACTTTGGTAATTTCACTCCTATTCTTGTAACCCTAAGGGAGGGGGTATTTATACTCACTTTGCAACTTGAAGAACTCCTTTCTCCTCTATAGGTCATTAGTTTGGGTTAGGGTTTAGTTGTTCTTCAATTTTTAGCTTAGGATTAGTTTAGTTTAGTGTTAGTTTTGTATTTCCTTTGTTCATTTCACTTGTAAGATTTAGTTTAAGTTGTTTAATATTTCATTTGGCTATTAAACTTTGTATTTTCATTTTTAATCAATAGTTTAGCACTTATTTCATGTTCTTTGCATTTATGGTTGTTTTCTTGCATTTACTTCTTGTTTTATAGCTTTAATGGAGTTCTAAACCTCCAAAGTAGGATTCAAACGGTGGAAACTCATCACCAACCAAGGTAACAACTCTCTCTTATTCATTTGTGCTTAAAGGGAAGTTGCGTGATAAGAAATACTCACTATCTCTTGTTGACATCTAGTTTGACATCTTCTTGACTACTTGTAGACAAGCTATGTTTGGCACATGTAGTGCTTGAACCTTATATGCACTCTAAGTGTTTGATAAATTGTCTAAGTGAGCATTTACTATCATTCTCCTATCCTTTTTTGTTTATAATGCTTTTAAAGTTAAATCTTCCATCAAAGACCATTCTTCAATGGATCGAAGATGAGAATTTTAATGAGAGAAGCTTGTTGCTTGGTTGTGGATGAGTGGAAACCCTAGAATCCTACCATTTACTTTCATTGTCTTAATTTCCTAAACAAAACAATCATCAACTCAACAATCAAACCCCCATGAATTTTATACTTTCTTTGCATTCATTGGTTAGCAATACCTAAGGATCCTTTTAGAAAGCCCCACTCTCTGTGGATATGACCGTGGGTTCTCCCATGTTATTATGCTTGGTGATGTATCAATTCCTACGCTTAGGAATTAATTAAGCACACATTCAGAAGACAAGCAAGAGTTGAGAACAAATGCACCGATTTCTAGAGACTTCAAAAAATGCGTAATGATGGCTTTGTACCTGATGATAGTGGAAGAATTATGAAAAGAGAACCACAAATTTGCAATCATCATTTTCCAAATATAATTTGTTGACTTAGGAGATATGGAAATTTAGATCAATTACAGTCAAATGATAACAAGTGTACACATAAATAGCAAATGAAGTTAGAATTAACACACACCAAAAATCATTTTTTTTCTAAATGTCCTTTTAGAAAGTCAATTTTAGGAATCGTTTCTCCATAAAGGATGTTTTATTGTTGAAAGTTCTGCCATACGCCACCTAAATCTTTGTTGAATATGCAAAGTAATGGAATTTCTACTGTACAACAACAATTTAAAAACAGCTAGACATGGTGAAATCCATCAAGGCATTAATAAAGATAGATCAAGCCATTTTACAAAGTGGAACTGTGTACCAAACCTGATAGAGGATCTAGAACATTAGGCCTGTGTTTAGGCACAAAGCAAATTCAAGAAAACAAATGTTTTCATGTTGATTTATAATTTTAATATTACTGAGCTATATTAATGGTTTATGAAGAATTTACACAACATAAGTCAAATGAATCTGGTATGTCCGGCTTATTTCATGGAGGAATTCTATTTCCCATCATTATAGAAAAGCAAGGACGAGTGGATGACAATGATTGCGGGTTTTCAAATACGATTCACAAATCTATTTTTTTTCCAAACTAAGGAAAAGAAAATATCCTTAAAATCTTTTAGTTATCTAAGGGATCAAACATTAAACCCCATGGAATTAAATTTTGGAACATCATAATCCAAATATAAAAGAAAGCATGTGACAATAAAATGCATATAATAAGTTATAACCATACAGCTCATTCAATTGGACTACTTTTAAAACCTTCCACCACATTGCACCCCAACAATGTCAACGATGATATTTACACCGAAGTCAGCAAAAATCATTGAAGTAAAATGGGACCCACAACTACAAAACTTCTTCAGAAGAGGGAACGCAAGCCTTTACACGATGGCACTAAAACATGCCTCAGCTGGCCATTCATAAGAGCAACCTAGTTAGAACAGATGCTAGCAACTATATAATCTAAAATCCTCATGATTCCAAGGAAAAAACTTCATTTTTACCAAAATTTGAAGTAAAATGTGGCCTTTCACATAAATACCCATACATATATCACATAATTATATGATAGTTGTCAGTGTGCACATGAATTGCTCAAAAATATCATAAATGTTGCATAATTGCACTAGAACATTCAATGCAGATTGCTTCCTAATTAGCATAAAAGGCTTAACATCATTTATAGTAGGTTAATCATAGCATATATGTCTGATGAATTAGAAAAAAACATAGAACCCTAGATGAAAAGAAGCCAAAAACACTTCCCTAAAAAATAAAGATAAAATAACATATATTCTTCAGTAACAGGGCCACATAAGAGTTCCAAAGTGATCTAGTTCACCGTTTGGCTGCTCAGGAAAATGTAGGGGAAAAAGAAAAGAAACTAAAATATTAAAGGTTCCGTTTTTCATCATTTGGGACACTAAAAAAACACATATCTCCGCTCGGTAGAGCCTAGGATAATTATCAATATTAGTTTATGCTCCGTTTGGCTGTTAAGAAATTGTAGGGTAAAATGAGAAGAAACAAAAATATTGAAAGTTCTATTTTTCATCATTTGGGACCCCAGAAAACACATATGTCCGCTCGATAAAGCCTACTAAAATTGTCAATGTTAGTTTAGGCAAGCCTTGCATGTTTTGACTTTGGAAACCAAAAAACAACAAAAAACACGAAGTCCTCAATTTTCATTTTCTTTTCTTTTCCTCCGTTTTCCCGGAAACCAGACTTACGTTCTATTCCAAGAAACAACACAAAAAAACTGTGAGTGAGAAGCATGATATGAACCTTGTCCAACCGGCGTAGTTTTCAACGTTCTCGTTCATCATTGAGGTGCTTGAGAGTGAGCCTAAGTTTTTCCCCTCTGTCAGGCAATTTAGGGCTAAGCATTTCGATATTCTGAGTCTATCTGTGAATCATCTCGTCAAGTTCACAATCCGACATGAGTTCAAGTTGTAGTTGTTCGGCACTCTTTTGTTGTTGTTCGTTAGTGGCGGTGGCGGTCTTCTGTTGCTGATCGTTAGCAGTGGCGGCGACGGTGGCGGCGGTGGTGACGACTAGTTCAGGTGGGGGGTCATTGTCTTGTCTAGATAAGAGAGTGTCCCAATCAAGGTCCAGTGGTTTTTTCTTCTCTTTCTCTTCCTCCATGCATGAAACACAGATGACACTTCTCACTGTTATTGATCTCTGCCATGGTTCTGACCGGATTCTCTCTTTCTTCTCTTTCTCTCTCTAGAACTGGGAAGAAAATGGGGAAAAATGATGGAAGGGAGAGAAAGTGGCCATTGAAAAAGAGAGAGAGGATGATTATTGTCAAGGTTAATTGATTATTTCCACGGTGTTTACAAGTAAGGGCCTTGGAAGCAACACAAGGCTCTCTAACAATTGTCCATTTAATCGAGGTAAAGACCAAAAAAATGTTTTGTTGTTTGTTGAATTGCGCAGACAAAATGGTCATTTGGCAAAAAATAGTTTTGAATTTACCATAAACAAAATTGGATAGTTTTCAAATTAGTGATAAAATTATAATTATAGTTTTAATTACATGAAAATTTTATTTCTTGACTCACTCAAACAATTTGATTTCTCAGCTCCATAAAGATTCGATAATGCTATGCATCACTATAAGGAATTGTTATAAATATCGCTACAAAAAATGAGAATAATTTTAAAATATCAACAATAAATAGTTTAATAATTCACAACATTTATTTCTTATAATGATGCATAATATTTTCTTTAAATATTACATAAAATAATATATCATTTTAAAAAACAATTTGGCATAGAGTGTTTGTTACCATGATTACTTTCACAGCTCTTCATATTGCATAAAAAATTTTGAGCTAATTGTTTCCAATGTGAAATTGATTTAATTATAGTTTGACGGGTTGGGATGGTTATATTGTTACAAATGCAAAATTGGTATAATTTTAGTTTGACCGATCAAGAGAATAGAATCTGACAATAATACTATTTTATTGTTTGATTGGTCGGATGAGTAGATTTTCATAATAATACCAAATTTTTTGTTTTGTTTTTGTTTTAAGTGATTGAAATAATTAGATTCCAATAATAGTGAACTATTTTTATTTTGATTGGTTAGAACGATTCATTTAAAATATTTAAATTTAATGACAAGTTTTTATTGGCTAAAATGGCAACACCCCCATATTATTTGCTAAAGTAGGTGGTAAAAAAAAAAAATTAATTGTGAGCTTAATATATTTTTAAAATTTATCTTAATTTTATTTTTTGTATTTTTCTTGATATGTCTCCACCTCTTAAGACAAAATTTCAATTCATATAATTAACATTTTAAATCTTATATAAGTATATCAATTGGAGAAAGGGAAAAAAAAAAAAAAAAGAACAAGAAAAAACATTTTAAACTACAATCATTGATATGACATTCTAGGAGTCCATCTTGTTGCCTTTGCTACCATCTATGTAATTATGCTACCATTTTTTTGGTATATATATCTATATCTATACTACATATAAAAGAGTGAATGTGGAAAAATCTTTTGATTGACCAAAATATCCCTATATAATTGTAAAAGTACATGAATAGACATTGTCTCTTAAAATTTCACCCATCACAATAAATAGGCTTTTTAAAAAAAAAATTGAATTAAAATTATTTATGAATATTAATTTATTTTTAAGTCTAACTAAAATTTTCAAACATAATCTCACTGAATTTCATCAATAAAATTTTGTTAATATGAAATTCTACAAAATAGAGTAAAAATATTCTTAATTAAATTAAATTTCTTTCCAATTCTAATTCATTTCTAGATAAAACATGATTATTCAAACTATAAAACACCAAATAAATTGCTTTCTATTTCTTATTTCCAATACAAAATAAATATGGTTTGCTAATATTTTTAGTATTCTTTTTTTTTTTTCTAATTTATAATATAAAATTTTATTATTTATTAAGTTCGTATGTATTGATTTAATTTCATTTTTATACAGTTTAGATTTTTCAAACTTTTAAAACTATCCTCTGCCTTCCAGGACTCTAGGAGAATGTCCATATAAGTGATAGCCCCGACTTGGGGAAGGCATCACTTTTTTCACTTATCACTTACTCTTCTTTTCTCCTATCCTCTCTTGTACTCATCTTAAGAATCTATTGTAAGTATGAATACGAATCCAGATTTTCAATTATATGTTGAAGGTTTTCCTAGATTTAATTTTTATTATAGACTTGCTTATTCAGAAGATTTAGAAGAATATTGTTTTGAAATTTCTATAGTAATATGTATTAGTCCTTATGATCCTATAGTAGATTCAATATTAATTTTTAGATTTAATATTCATTTTGCATATAATTAAATTTAAGTAGATTTTCCGGAAAGATTTACATCTGACATTTATAATTATACTTTAGATTAATTTAATAATATCCTTTTTATTGTGTCATTGCGTCATTTTTTATTGTGTGTGGGCGTTATTGGTATCAGAGCCAAGTTGGGTTAGGAAGTTTCCTTATATCTATAATCATCTCCGTCACAGATTTGATCTGGTCTTAGATTAATGTCTTTGTTGCACCTGGAGCCCTGTTCATCCCGGTCAGGCTTGTGGTTGCCGTTTAAGGGATTTTTGGGTTGACAAACAGTCAGTCTCTAAGATTTCAGTCTCTGTGGAAAAGATGATGAATAGATTATTTGGAAATATTTCTGATCTAGCTAAAGATAAGAAACCAGTAAAACCCAGTACTAGTAAAGCTTATGAGATAGAAGCTAGCAGTAGCACAACAGGTAGTAGTTCAATTGTAAATCAAGATACCACCATTTTTAAAAGACAAGAAAATTTTATCAATATAGAAAATAATTTAGCAAATTGGAATATACCTAAAGCAGAAAAACAAAATATTTGTCAGAAAGGAATAATGAAATTAAAAATGGATTATAATATTAGAACAGTAGAACAGACTATACCTTATAATTTAGAATATGATACTTATCAATTATTATCTAAATAAATAATTGAAGAACATAATACTCAAGGATACAACTATTTACATATAGGATTGGTTCAAGTAGCTATGAAGCCTTTAACTAGAAATGGTTTAAACACCTCAGTCACGCTTAGCTTAAGAGATGCTAGACATTTAAAATATATAGATTCTTTATTAGGCATAGTAGAGTCAAGCTTATGCGATGGACCTATATATTTTGATTGTTATCCAAATTTTTCAGTATATTTGCATGACCCTAATATACTCAAAGTATTAACTTCAAATATTAAAACTAATGGATATTTAATGGAAGATAAATCTAGTAATTCAGCTTTAGTATATAGAATATACTATAAAACTATGACTACTAGTATTAATCCTAAATGTTTAATTTCTAGTCCTCCAGGATCTACAATGCTATTACAAGCACAAATTCATAAAAGTAATACAGTAAAACCTAAGAGAATAGAATGAAATCAAATTCAATTAGCTAATGAACGGACTTTACCTAAGGTAAACCCTTCAAATATTAAAAAAAATAGGGATTTAGAACAAATTGTAGAACAAGAAGATGGAACTGTAGAAATCAGATTTACACCTAATAGGAGAGCTATACTACAAATATCTAATTTTCCCTAAAGAAACAGTATAGATTTAGGCCAGACTTCAAAAGTTAATTCATAAAGATTTTCAGGATTACAACAAAATGAAAATATATCTCAACCAATATATACAGTAGAACAACCAAAAAGTTCAACAAGAAGTGTTAATCCAAATAATAATTATGTTAATCCCCAACACACTCACAGATGAATGATCCTTCTACTTTAATGATAAATAAACCTTTTGAATTTGATAAAGAACTTTTAGAACAAGATTTTAATTTTGTAGAAAGTACATCTCAAAGAAAACAATATTATCAAGTAGTCTCTACTAAGTTTGAACACGACTATATGCAAAAACTTTATCATACATATTGTGAATATCATCAAATAAATATTAAGTTTTTTACTTGGTTACATCTATTTAAACAACCAAATTATAGCTTGAACAAAAAAGTGGTTGATAGGGAAATATATCTAGTAACAAAATACATTAAAACTTGGCATACACAAGAATATGGACCAGTTAGTTCAGTACAACTGCCATGGGAAATATCCAATTTAAAGTAAAAAATAGGGACACGGTTGCAGAACCTTTTAAAACAACATACAGGATATTTGATTCACAAGTATCAATAAAAGAAGTCAAAAGCATAATGGAACAAAATAATTATACAAATCAGTGTTTAGAAACATTAGGAAACCAGTTAAATAGAATAGAGAGAAATCAAGAAAAGACTACAAGTAGCATCCCAAAATTCAATACAAAACATAAAAAAAAAATACAAAATAAACCTTCTGTAATATTACTCCAACCATTCGATGAAAAGAAATATGACATTAATTTAGGAAAAAGAACTGATGAATTATTAAATGAAATAACTAAAAGAATTTCTAATATAGATATAGGAACCTTTAGATCAAAAACCATAGCCGCATAAGAGAAATAAATAATAATAATAATACAGAAAGTTTAGAAATTAATCAAACCATTATGAAAGGACATATTAATAGAAATTATTATTCTAGACCCTCTCCACTAGACGTACAGTTTGAGGAAAAACCCTATTATAGTCAAAACAAATATGATGGAGGATCTATTTATGAATGGAATATAAATGGTATGCTAGAATATCAAATTATTAATCTTTGCTGTGAAATGATAATGGTAGCAACAGCTTATATTAAACAAAATAAAGTATCTCAACAGTCAGCTTTAAATTTGCTTGTTTTAGGATTTACCGGACAACTTAAAGGATGGTGGGAGCGTTATTTATCTGAAGTAGATAAAGAAACAATAAACAATGCAATAAAAATAGATAGTATGACAATGCAAGAAATTAAGGATGAATTAGGGCAAACCACTCAGATAGTATAAATACTTTAATATATACTATACTTCGTCATTTTACAGGAGACCCTAATACAGTTATAGATAGAGTAGGAGAAATAATAATTCATCTTGTTGGCCCTAGGTCCTTTGACCATATTTTGATGATTAACAAACATTACTTTAATCACTAACAAATGGTTAAGTATTGTGTCTCCTTAGAATCAAAGATATATCTTGTTGGAGCTCATCAACATATCTCAAGCTACTCTATGCGCAATTGTTCAATCAATAGCTTATGATGATCAATCTTTGAAGATTAACTTGAAGCCATGCCTATGAAGATCAAGTGAAGCCAAGTTGTTTCTCTATTGTTCTAGGAAAGCTTATGTAAGACATCTCAATTGTTTAACCTTATACAGCTCAAAGAGAAAATGTTTTACTTATGTTGCATTAGCATACATACCTTTGGAATCTTGTAAAATGTTTTTAAACTAAGTCAAAAATGCTTTTGAACCTTAGTTAACTAACTTACATGTTGCAAGTTGATTTAGACTTAAGAAATTAAGAAAAATGGCTTAAGACCATATCTAGTCGACTAACCTATTTAAACCAGTTGACTAACTATGATGCAGTAGCCAAAATTTTGTAAATTGTGATAACCCATATTTTTATAATTGTATTTTATGATTAAAAAAAAAAAACTTTGAAATAATTACAAAAGTGCCATTTGACTTTATATACCCAAAACCCACCTTTCCCTTCTCATTTTCCATGTACCAGCCGAACGAGAGAGAAAGAGAGGGAGAGAAAGAGAGCTCGGGGGAGAGGGAGGACCTCGCGCAGCCAAGGGTCATCGGACTTGTGTCATTGTCGGTTTAGGTATGTCTCGCGCCCATCTTTTTCATTCTTCTACCTTTTTTTTTCTTGGTTCAAACCCATTTCATGGGTTTTAGAGTGGGTCTTGTTGGATCCGTGAGGATTTAGGAATGGGAAGTCTAGATCAGTTGATTTGAAGTGTTTGTGATTGTGTTTTGTTGGTCTGTTGAGAGACTTGGGGTGAGTTTTTGAGTATATTCTTCATTTTGAGTTTATGTGGGTTTTATGCCTAAAACTTTATGATTTTCGCATTTTCACCGTTGGATCTTGACATTTTCTGTGGATTTAAAGTTGTATAAGTTTATTTTGGGTTGATCTAAGTTTTGAACGGTTATATTTTGATTTGGTGGAGTATTGGTGAGTTTTTGGGAAGTTGGACTCGTAACTACTCGTTACTAGGCGTTTTTGCATAAAGTCTATCGATAGAAGAGGTGTCTCTATCGATAGAGCATAGCCTCAGGTTTGTAAGTGTTAAGGACTGAGGGCTAATCTATCGATAGGGTGGTGAGTGCCTATCGATAGACCTTTCCATCGATAGAGGGTCTATCGATAGACATGTCCTTATCGATAGGTGTTCGGGGTCTATCGATAGACCTCCTCTTCTTTCGTGTTTTTCTTCTGTTTTTACTCAGTTTTGTGACCTTCTTTCTTTGGTATTATGTCTTGGAAGTTTGTGGGCCTTCGGTTGAGTATTTTGAGGGTTTTGAGTCATTAGCATCTCAAGTTATTGGCTTTATGGGAAGTGTATCGTCTTGGTTTTGAGATTGTGAATTATGTGTGCTTTCTCTTGATTCCTTGCTTGCATTGCATGTTACTTTTCAGTTTGAAAGGTTCTTTGAAGAACTACTTGCATTGGGGTGCATTGAGCATTGCATTTGGGAGGCTCGTGGAGCCGTAAAAAGGGTTAGCTAAACACTGTGGTATTGAGGTTGGAATAAGTATTATCTTATTGTTGATAATGATGTGTCGATTTTATTATTGGTTTAAGATTCATGTGAACTTTATACACTCTTGAATAATATGAATTATGAAAGCAAGAGAACCTTACTGTTTTACTGTAGTGTTAAGTAGATACATGGGATATATTATTTTTTTAACTGTCAAATTACATAATATGTCTATAAAACAAAAACCAAGGCATGGCACTGAAATATTTAATAAACTATTTTAATACTGAATATAACGTATTTACAAATACAGGAATGAGCTCTTCACTTTATTTATTCAATAGAAATATAACAAAGGCATATTATAACATTTTTATGAAAGTACTATTAAGATGCTTGGTTTTATACTTGTATGTCTGATTCTCAAAACTATTTTACAAATGAGAAAAACTATGAGGTATTTCAACTAGCTATTCCCTTAAAATTTGACTAAACTCAATATTAGAAATAAAAAGGATAATCGCAAGTGATGGTGTAGAAATATATTTTGTTTTGAATAGTGACTTACCTTGTGAGCTATTTTATATGAATTATGATAGCATATGAAATGATTACTTGAACTCGTATTTGAATGATATATGTTTTTAAGAAATTATGGTATTAGAGGATATGATTTATATAACTGATGAGCTGAGGCCCTGGATTGCTATACATCTGATTATTATTCGTGACCGAGGTTCAAGTCAGTTACTCTCTAATCACTATACGATGGAACTTGATTACATATTCCGATATAATGATGCATGTTATGAATTGTTTGTATTTATGTCATGTAGATCGAATATATAAAGGAAAGAGTCTAGAGAATACTCCTCTTTCTTGGGATAAATGAGATGGATGTGTGATGAAATGGAAAGAGTCTGGAGAATTCTCATCTTTCATGAAATATGTGGAATGACACTAGTACCAAGAATACTCCCATGCCAACGTGCTGAATATAGATATGTGTATGTCTGTATAAATAAACTATATGTGTAAACCAGCCAACCTCGGCCCGAGAGGCGTTTTCACTTAAATCATCGTGGATTGTGGATGACTTTATCCGTCTCGATTTATCCTTCTCAATTATCCACATTTATCATTCTCTATTATCCATTCAAGATTGGGTTTTGAAAAAGGATAAAAGTTTGACAAAAACTGGGAGTCGCCACCTTATTTTTAAGGAATAAGGAAACCATAAAAAGAGTTTTATTTTCAATAAAACAAATGACCCCATATTTTGGAAAAGCGTGGTCTTCGAATCAAAGTTGGATTCGGGGGCTAGGTTATGAGATAGGAAGGCTCCAAGACACCTCTTGTAGGCACCTATCTCACCCTAATTAAATGTCTCCTAATTAATTTTGGGCTTTATCAAAATCTCATAAAAACAACCCTATCATATCTAATCAACCAAGAAAGTAGTGTAGATAATACTAAGTAATAAATAATAATAAAAGAAACAAAAAATCCTAAAGACCTTAGGAAACACAGGGTCATCCTGAGATTGGACTTGCGCCCTATTGACTGCCTACATACCTTACCAGTTTCCTGATAAGAATCAAAGTCCACGTAGTTCGATTACCTAGTATTCTCCTATTGTAATGAACTACAATATCAGTGGCATTCTGCCTTAACTAGGACTTTATCTTCGAGAGTTTGTTTTTGTTTAAAATACTTCATCTTTCAAAATGGGAGTTTCATCCTGAAACAAATTCTTAAATTCCAATTTCATCGGAAAACTCTCTCGAAAATAGACTCCTAAACGAGCCAGAATCCCTAATTTGATGTAATTCTTACAACAAAAGGGAATCCTAAGTGGAGCCAAGTGGCTCCCCTAACCTAAGAGTCCATAACTACATCCTAAGTTAATCTAAACCCCTAAAATACTAACATGCATATTGCTGGAATTTAAATAAAATAAATAAAAATGCAACAAAATCAATTCTAACAATGCATGAGAATAACCCTAAATGCAATCTAATCAAACTATGTGAACCTAATAAATAAAACTCATGAATGTGTCTTTAAAAGTAAATTAAAACTCATGAAAATAATAAATAAAAATGTGTAAATGATCTAGCATGCAACCTAATATGATATGCTAAGACTACCATATGTAAAACTATACAAAAAATGACTTAAGAATGGTAATTAAGTCACATTAAGTAGATATTCAAACCTGGACAGATTTGAATATCCACTTTAAGTGGCTTCAAGACCATTATTAACTCACCAAAATATCAAACATAAGTACTAACATGCATGCTAAAACAATGGATTAAAACCCTATATGCGAAACTACTCAAAACAACCAAATACCATGCTTAAAACTATTCAATTTAACACAAGGGAAGAAGCTTACCTTTGCATGCTCCCTCGGACACAAGTCATATAACACTCCAAGCATTAAGCATGGTCAAGGGGAATGATATAATCAAGCACAAAACTATCTTAACACAATACTTAAGACTCATATTCATCCTATCATACCAAAAGACTCAAGTTTTACCTAAACATGCATTCCTATATAAAACAAAAAATAATATGCATAAAACCAACTCCTAACATGCATTCTAAACATAAAAATCCTAAACATGCTCCTAATAATCAAACCATGGCTAACATGCTCACAAGATATCCAAAGACTCAAACCAGATGCTAAATATTGCCTAAATACTTTAAGTATACGAAACATAAAATAAAACTTACTCTATACATGCTAAACATTGCATGAACATTAAGACATTCAACCCTAACTTAACATACATTATTAAGGCCTACATTCTCAACCTAAATCATGCATAAAAATAAAGGAATGAAAGCCTACATTCTGCAATATGCAAAACTACCCATAAAATTCTAATTCCTAGCTATGTTATACAAGACTCAATTCTAAGCACAATGATGTGTTCAAACTAACCTTTAGCCTTCTTCTTCAAGCTCCAATGGCCTCCAAATTCGTAGCTAAGGTCCTTGGTGGCTAGTTCAAGTGCTAATATCGCTCCTCTAAAAAATTCAGCCTCCTAAACTGATTTATAAGTGGTATATTTATAGAAGAGGCTTCAATTTTGATCAATGGCTATCATTAAAACCCTAGGGAGTGATCCAAGGATCGTCATTAAGTTTTCCAAGTCCCCAAGGCCAAGTTAAACCCTCCCCAAAGGATTTGGAAGAGTCCCAGGCGACCAAAACTCTTCAAAACTAGAAAATAGGCAAAATTAGGCAAAAGGCTCGGGTGACCATCCACCTTAGGACGGCCAACCGTTCCCTAGGGACGGCCAACTGTCCGGGGAGGGATGGTCAGTCGAGCTTCAGCCCAATTTTGACCCATTTTGGGCATTTCTTGACCGGTCTCGGCTGTTTTCGGCTTTTCGGGCCCGTTTCAAGTCCAAATTCGGCGATTCAAGCTCCAAAACAATCGTGATTCGATTCTCCATGTTTTGAGAAGTGTTTGAAATGAAAATATATTGACCTCAGTCAAATCTTTTATGATCCAAAGGGCAACGCTGCCTTTCAAGTCACAAAATGCCTTATTTCCTATCAAGCTTAGCTCGGAATGCTATGAAATTTAACAGGAACATTCCTAGACTCTCTCAAAACTAAATATAAAAAGAACCAACTCAATCCAACCTAAAAACCTACATGCGATAATGACCTCAAACTAACTACACAGAAGAGTACTATGAGCGGCTTAAGGTTTCGATACCCTATTCTACTTCAAAACATAGGAAACCATGCATGACCCTTCCCATGGTCAAAAATGGATGTCTACAGAAGCCCCTAGTTGATGTTCATGGCTTCACCAGTGAATATCAATGAAACAAAATAACATCCCATTTTTGTCGCAACAAAAGAGGGATAACCAAACCAAATACTCTCTAACATTGACTGAATCATTCTCGGAAGTCACACACATACTTCCAATTATTCATCTTGAAGGACCTCAATTCTTTTGGAAGTCACACACACACTTCCAGTCATCTTATCTTAAGAGGAAACCTCACACACATTTCCAGTCATCATCTTATCTAAGAGTAAATCTCACCCCACATTTCCAATCATAATCTTATCTTAAGAGGAAATCTCACACACATTTCCAATCATCATCTTATCTTAAGAGGAAATCTCACACATATTTCCAATTATCATCTAATTTGCCAATATTTTTTTGATAACTTCAAGTTATCATCAACATATGCATTTCACCATATCTTCAATATCACTTAACATCATCCTCATACATATTTCATGCATATTTGTCAACATCTTATGCAATCCACACAACCTTATTGATTTGGGCCTCCAAAGTGGGCCTCTCTCATTCACAAACTCTCAATGGGCTATCTTATCTCCACAATCCCTTCATGGGCTTTACAATCTCATCATTTCATTTATATTTATAACCATTCCATGGCTACAAACCTTGCTCACATATTACTTTAATCTTCTATTTTCAAATCTCATGGTTTTCATTCAAAAATTCATCATTTTATGTGAACTTTCCTATTCACAATCATTCAACTCTCATCTTATATACACAAACCTCTTCCTATTTCTCATTCATACATCAAATCATCTTCAATCTCAATCAAATGTGTTAGGTTTAGTGTTTGTGTGTTGGCTTGTTTCGTTTCAAAACTTGGTTTGGGATTGTACATTTATAGATGTGTACTGATGATCACAAGTGAAGCTGTGCTAAAATGATTCTATATCTTCATGGATTAGGATGGTAAGTGACCTAGTGACCTAAGGATTGAACCTAGGAGGTTAGATCCCATTATATTCCTGTTTATGAAAGGTTCTGTGAAACAAAGCCATGGATGCACAGCGGAAGAGGAAAAACAAAACTTTTTCATTTTATAAAATCAATCCATGTTCACAAACCTTCAACAATCGATTCAAGCATCGGGTCATGTATATAATCAAACACATACAAACAAGAATGAATATAAATCAACATAAATAAATCATACTTGATTGTGCTTTTTGATGTAGCCTTCCTTCGAGTTTCAAACGGATGAAACCTCCAAAGCGTATCCACACGAGAGTAAGATCCCTAGAACCTCCTAGTCTTCCACAACACTTGTGAGCAAGCTAGAATGGAGAGGGAGAGGAGAGAGAAATTTCGGCCAAGGGGTTACTCTTAACCCTAGAATGTGAAAACACTCATATATATAGACTTTCTCCTCTTTAAGGGGTGTTTGGTTACTAGTGCTAGCATGACCAAACATCCTTGAATAGAGTAATCCTATTCTTGGTTAATTTTGACTTTTAATTAATTAACCTTTAATAATTAAAATCAAACTTAACTCAAAGACAGGATTCCCCTCTCACAAGTTTAAGGAACTCACTTACTCTCTATTGTGTGTGACCCTTTGGGTTCACCCTAACCTAGCAGTGGACAGGGACATCTCTATGTCTCCTAAAATAGAAACTTTCTATTTTAAGGTTCAATTGGAACGATTCCAATT
>JAESVK010001087.1:408396-434384 GCA_017140935.1 Hamamelis virginiana
ATATCGTGTGTTCGTTCATTATTTGTTGTTGTGATTTCTAGCTATCAAAAAGGATGGAATGATTCTTGTGTTCATGGATCCCTCTTGATAGTTGATTCATTCTGTGTTCTTCGATCTACATGTTACTTGATATTTACATTCAACTCAAACCATGTTTCTTGAGTGTGGCTGATTTATCTCATACTTGTTGCTTGAATTTAAAAGTGGTGAAATTCTTGTGATCTAGTAGGGATTAGGTTTTTCAAAATGACTTTCCCAAATCAAAATTTGAAAGAAAATGGATCAAAATAGGCTAAAAATGGTCAAAATTGGGCTTAATGGGCCTCAAAAGCCCAAAACAAGTCAAATTAGGGCCAATGGTAGATGACCATCCACTAGGGGATGGCCAACCGTCCATGGTGGAGGGCCAACCGGCCACTAGGGGACGGCTACCCGAGCCCCTTGCTCTTATTTAGACTATGAAGCCCCTATTTGCCCATTCATCTCTTCCCTAACTCAAATTTGAGACTTTTTCTTTCTAGAATTCCCAATTTCCTTAAAAAAATCTCTCAAATTCAATTTCATTCCATCCAAATCAATCTTCAAACACCTCTAGTGTTGCTACATACTCCAATTTGTGAATCCAAACCTAGGATTTCATCTTTGCAATTCAAATTTGGGATCCAAAACCCAAATATAAACCTAAATACACATTTACTTCATCAACCATCTTGCAACTCACCATGGCTAATAGGAGATATCAACTTCCAAAGTACCCATTCATGGAGATGAAGAAGTACAAGGTGCCTCCATATGATCCTAACAACACAAGCTTACTTTTGGAGCCCCAATCTCATATTTCCTATATTCATACTCTACGAGAGGTAAGCTTACTTTTCATGCACTTTCCTTGAATCCTTAATGTTTTGAAGCTTCAATGTTGATCATTGGATGTTGTTTGATGATTCTTATGCATGAGGTTTGTATTTGGCAAAGCTTGGGAGCCCCATTTCACTAGCTTCACAAGCTTGAGATGTTGCCCACCAAGTGTTTGATAAAATTCACAAGAGATTAAACTTTAGATTTTTCAACTATAAATACTCATGTCATGATTCAAACATGTTTCTAACATCATTTGGATACTTTCAAAGTATCATGACAAGTTTTCAAAACTCATTTTAAACATATGCGCACTAAGTGTTTGATAAAATGCTCCAAAGGGGACAATTTTCAATTTTCAAAGCAATTCATCATGTCATGCTTTTTCAAATGTTTTCAAATTGATTTTCTCATGCTATGAAAAATTTTCAAAAACATTTCAAGTGTGCACATATCAAAATTTCAATAAATTAGGACTTAGTTCATTTTCCCACTCAAATCACCATTCACTTAAATGTCATTTCAATGACTTTTAAGTGGTTTTATTTCAGCACTTATGCTAAGTATTGAACTCAAGACTTTTATTCAAAATTCTGTTCTCTTGGGATTTTCATTTCAATTCAATTCTCATGAAAAAGAAGGATCACATAGCAAATTATGCTAACTAATGAGATAAAATCATAAGCACAAAAATTAATCCACAAGATAACGCATTTTCAAAGATGTTCATACCTTGCTTTTTCAAAACTTGATTTGTCATTTATGTTTTACTCTTTGTGCTAGTGATATATTTTCAAAAGTTATCATAACTACTATCCATTTCACATTTCTAATCCATTGAACCTTATCTTTTCAGTCTAACTTCGACATTAGGACTCGGTCTTCACTACAACACATTGTCACATGGTGGCAAAGATGGACACCCTCCAACCCCAAGCCAAAGCCACGATCAGATGGATAGGCAGGCTCTCATGGCCTTGTCTGAACTGTGGTGGGATACCACCAACACCTTCCATTTTGAGTTTAGGGAGATGACCGTGGCCCCTCTTGACTTTACTATGATCACAAAGATTTCTGTTGGAGGGCGTCCCTTAGATTTCTATGAGGGTGCATGCCACAACTCCGTCTATTTAAATACCTATCTTGGGGTCGCTGATCTTGACATAGTCAAGAGATCAGTTCGTAGGAGTACCCTCTATACTGTCTTCAGTGACATGCTTGAGGATGATGGACAGGATTCTGATCACATTGTGCGAGCTTTTCTCATGTATATGTTATCTTGCACTTTCTTCGCAGGCACTGCTGATTTGGCCCCTCTAGGCTTTCTTGCGAGCTTAGAGGACATTGACACCATCTCTCACTATGACTGAGGTGGCGCTGCTTTGGCCACGATGTACAGGACTATGAGTTGTCGATCTTGAGGAATCTATCCTGACTTTGGAGGCATGGGGTTCATTTGGGAGGTATGCATACCTACTTATAGCATTTCAAACCCCTATTCACTTATTCCTGACATCATGTCTTTTCCACAGGTATGGGCTTACGAGTACATTTGCCTGAATTGCCCTATGATTGCGGCTAATGACCGGAGTTGGCCTATTCTTGCCCGATATGCCCCGAATCAGAGAGAAAGCGCTGGTGCTCATAGGCATGATTATGCCTACACCCGTTCCATCCTTACTGGGATGCGTCCTCAGATGGTAATCACTCTTGTCTCTACTATCTTCCCACAATACTTCAAATTTACCTCTAACATTCATTGTCTTCAGGTGAGATGGAACCCATGGAGCCATTGGAGGGGTACTATGCAAATTCGGTTTCATCCTATGGTTGAGATTTCGTTCAAGAGGATCCTATTTGATGGGCTTTCTGGCAGATATTGGTACCTCGGAGAGAGGGAGCGTGCTCAGCTCTGTGGAGTATACTCAGCTGCTCGTGTGCCTCATGCACCTCCTCCATCTATGAGGCATGCCAATGATCTGACAGGTTATGCCCTAGCCGATGCTATGTCTGGTGTGATTGCAGATACTTTTCATCACCTACACGAGGATTACCACGCATTCTGTCAGCACTATTTGATGCGTCCATTGGTGTCAGGATTCCTCCCTACTGAGGTATTGAACTCTCTTTTAGTTGCTTTATTCCTCTTTTCACAAAATGTTTCTCATATCTCTTCTTTCTTTAGGGTCGTCGGGCCCGAGGGCATGCTTCTCACTCCACAGCTACAACGGCTCAAGGTAATGATGAGCCTTCATCTTCTACCCCTCATTTGCCAACTCTTCATTGGCAGGTGCAAGTCTTCGAGGATGGTAACTTTGTTCAAAGGCCGATTCCTCGCGTGCCCTATAATGAATGTCTTCATGTGGATCCTTATTATACCTCGGTAATCATCATAACTCAGACCTTTGTTAAACTTTGTTCTATTTTACCTGATCTTCAAATCTTCTGCCATTTACAAGTGCCTGTATCGTACACTGAGGAATGCTTAGCGTATACTGCGGCACTGACTAGGGAACTCCAGAGGATAAATCTCGATGCGCATAATGCAAGTATAGCCACACAGGTAACTTTCACTCCACTTTTCCGATCTCCAACAATCTCATTCTTCACCAAACTTACCCATACTCTGGGTTTGTAGGCTTCGAACCAGCCTTCACAGGAGCACCATGGATCAAAAAGAGAACACGAGCATTGGGTTCACGAGGAACGAGGAAATCATCCCGGTGGAGATGATTTTAGAGCTACTAGGCCCAAAGGAGGCCTATTCAGGATCTTCTATGTAACTTTTCTCAAATGTATGCACTAAGAATCCTAATCAATATATAATTATATCCTAATGAGAATATGAATATGTTTTGATTGCCTTTTTGATTCAATTCTAATCCTAAAATAGGTCAGAACTGACGAAAATAGGGCGAAAGGTCAAACCGGGCGCCAAAAATACCAAAAATTGTCAAAATTGGGCAAAATTAGGGATTGGGCTCGGGTGACCATCCCCCCATGGACGGTTGGCCATCCCTAGGGGACGATTGGCCGTCCCTGGTGGGATGGTCAACGACCCCAGTTGCTAATTTTTGCCTATTTTGACGAATTTTGATATTTCGGGTGTCCTACTTCGCTTCTAACTAAATTTTCTTGCCAAAAGGCTATAAAAACACATCCCTATGCTCACTTTCATCACACTAAACACAATGGAAGCTCTCAAGTTGATCCTAAACCTATTCATAGCAAGAATGCGGGCGGAAGACAAGAAGGTGTTCGCGCGATTTGGCTTGACTTCATGGTTCTCTCTTTGCCATGTGAAACTTGAAGACAAGCTTCTCAACTCTGTAATTCACTTTTGGGACCCCGACCTTCATGTATTTCGCTTCAACTGTGAAGAGGTATGCCCTTTGTTTGAAGAATTTTGTGCTTTGATGAACGTCTCTGCTAGTGGCCCTTTCATCTTTCCTACCATTCGTCGAGTTTATTTCCAAACTTTCTCTTCTCTTTTTGAACTTTCACCTAGGGACGTTTCCACATTCATTCATGACAACTCTATTGATCTTCTCAAACTGGCTTCGTTTTTCTTGAGGGAAGGGAGTAAATCACTGTCTCTTCATAGGCCTACCCAGTACGCACTTGCCTTATGCATATTGGGTTGTTTTCTTGTCTTAAATGCTACACTTTTCATACCCATTGAAACATGTGAGCTCATTCTACCACTGTCAAAATCACAAAATCTTGTCCCTTTAGTGCTCGCTGAAACTCTGAATGGGATTGACCATTTTCACTCACGCTCTTCTCTACACATTGAGGGCAGCCCCATTCTTTTACAGATGTGGTTGGTTGAGAGGCTCAAGTTGATTACTCCTCTTAATGGGCTTAAACACTTTCCCCACAATTACTGTTTGCGAAAGCTTATGTCTCTTGAGTGTCGCTCGATTCAGGACATGATCATCTTCTTCACTTCTTTATCCTAGAGAGATATCTAGTGGCATGTGGCTATTTGGGTTTGCGGTGAAGAATACGTGCTACACACTTCTGGGTGCCGTCAGGTGAAGCTCATGGGCTTAAAGCATACATCATTTTACTGGGCTTCCCGCGTGCTTCGCCAAATGGGCCATGTTCAAATAAACCTCCCTATTAAGGGGCATGTTCATGGGGTAGAGGTGGCTACTCCTTCTTTGGTATCTTGGGCTATGAAGAAATGGGCTTCAAGCTTATCTATGATTCAGGTAGGGGATCACAACGGGTCTTTCAAGCTTTGTGAGGGGTATCGGGCTTGTTTTAAACAAGACTTGGGTACGAACGTGAAGGCTATAAAGGATAAGGTTCAAAGCCTTGTTTATGATTCTCCAATTGCAACTCAATCAGTAGGTTCATCTCTCCCATCAGGTGCGTCGCGAGCTAGGACGGCTAAGAGAAAGAGGAGGAGTGAAGATGAGGCCCAAGCTAGCAGAGCGAGGAGGGCTTAGAGTAGACTAGGAACTTTTTCTTTTTCTTTCTTTTTTATCAGGCAATAAAATGGATGAACTGTAAGAAATATAAATTATGAACACATATGGCATGTAATAAAACTATCAAAAAGTTTCTACCTTTTATGGATGAATAAATATCAATTTTATTAAAATCTCAACGAATATCCTTTGACAGTTACAATTGAATCAACTCTTGATATTTTTACAAAAAACAGACCGCACCCAAAGTAACTTTATGGATTGCCTACGTATCCCCGTCTTTGATGCATACTCTTGTCATTTTCTTAACTCTTTGTGATATCTGGGGAATCAGGTCTTCGTAGTTCATGAATCAGACCCAAGAAGTCCACTTTTTTTTTGAATGCCCTAACTTTTGCTTAAGTAGCCTTTTCAGGTTTTCTACCTAGCGGGCTCTTTTTTATTTTTATTTTTTTTCATTTTTATTTTTTTATTATATGTGGTACTTCTTCAATTGATCCAAATTGGTAGGTTGAGAAAAATCATTCCCGTCGATGTCTGAAATCCTTACTGCTCCACCTAACAGTATTTCTCTGATGATGTAAGGGCCTACCCATGTGGATTTGAACTTTCCTCGCGGGTCATGTATCGATGCTCGGATCTCTTTTAGTACCAAATCCCCTTTCTTCAAACCTCTATTCTTGACTTTCTTGCCAAATGCCTTGGTTATTCTTCTTTGATACCCCTGAATATGGTAGAGTGCTCTCAATCGCCTTTCATCCAGCAGAGCTAACTCTTCATGTTGGTTCTTGACCCAGTCTACTTCTGTCAGCTGACTTTCCATATCAATTCTGAGTGAGGGGACTTCTAATTCTATGGGTAATACCGCTTCCATTCCATACACAAGTGAAAAGGGGTAGCCCCTGTTGATGATCTAATAGAAGTACGATATCCCCATAGTGCCAATGGTAACTTATCGTGCCAATCATTGTATGACTCGGTAGTCTTCTTCAGGATTGACTTGAGATTCTTATTTGCTGCTTCAACAACCCCATTTGTCTGTGGTCTATAAGGAGATGAGCAATGATGCTTGATGCTATACTTCTGCAAAAGCTCTTCGGTTTCTTTTCGAAAATGATGTCCATTATCAGAGATGAACTCGTGGGGCACTCCATATCGGTAGATGATGTTATTCTGTATGAACTTCGCTACTTGTTTGGCATTTAGTCTTGTAGGATGCAGCCTCTACCCATTTGGTGACATAGTCTATGGCAACTAGGATATACTCATGTCCATTAGATGCTGCGGGGGTTACCTTGCCAATGATGTCAATGCCCCATGCTGCAAATGGCCATGGCGAAGACATGGTAGTGAGTGGCATCGAAGGTTAATGCTTTCCACTTGCAAACACTTGACATTTATGACATTTCTTGATGTGTAAATGGCAATCCCTCTCCATGGTTGACCAATAGTACCCTAGTCTCAAGATCTTCTTGGCCAACATGTATCCATTCATATGTGGAGCCCCAGCCCCTTCATGCACTTTCAACACTATCATTTCTGCTTCTTGTTCGCTGACGCACAACAAATGCACCTCGTTGTATGATCTTCTGTACAACTTTCCCCCATACAGGATATACTGGCTAGCTAACCTTCTTATGGTCTTCCTGTCTATGGATGACACTTCTTTTGGGTACTTTCCCTTTTTCTACAAACTGCTGGATGTCATAATACCACGGCTTTCCATCATTCGGCTCTCCTTCTTGTATAGCACAATAGTAAGCTGGCCTCTCCCGTGACTCGATGATGAGAGGAGTTACACCTTCATCTTTAGGGATGTCTACCATGGATGCTAGAGTGGTTAAGATATCCGCAAACTTATTCTTTAACCTGGACAGTTAATAGAAGTCAATTCGACGGAATTCTTTTACCAAAGTCTCTAAGTATTCATGGTAAGGCAGTAACTTCTTATCACTAGTCTTCCATTCTCCTCGACATATGATCAAGGCCGAATCCCCATATACTTACAATTCTTACATGCCCAATTCCAAGGCAACTTCCAATGCTAGGATACATGCTTTATATTCGGCTATATTATTAGTGGTATCGAACGATAATCTAACAGATAATGGTATTAGATTATCTTCTGGTGTGACCAACAACGCGCCTATTCCATATCCTTTTTTATTATAAACACCGTCAAAGAATACCTTCCACGGTTCCTTACTTACTTCTAAAATCTCTTCGTCGGGGAAAGGATAATTAGACTATTTTTCTACTGACGACGAATGCTCTGCTAAAAACTCTGCCACTGTTCTTCCTTTCACTGACTTCTGCACTACATACTGGATGTCAAACTCTGATAGCAGCAATAACCAATGAGCTGTCCTATAAGATAACACTGGCTTCTCTAACAAATACTTTAGGGGATCCATGCGACTAATAAGCTGTACTTGAAATGACAGCATGTAATGGCGAAGCTTTTGGGTAACTCATACCAATGCCACGCATGTCTTCTTTAATGCATCGTACTTAACCTCGTAGTCAGTCATCTTCTTACTCAAATAGTACATCGCATTCTCCTTTCGAGATTCTAGTAGATATTGAGCTAATATAGCCCCCATCGCAGTTTTAGTAAGTGCTAAATAAAGTAGCAAAGGCTCACCTTGCCGCGGGGGAACTAATATCGGTGGGTTGCTCAAGTATCTCTTAATTGTTTCAAAGGCTTTTTGGCATGCGTCGTTCCATTTTTTGGGCACGTCCTTCTTTAGAAGCTTGAAGATAGGCGCACAAATCATGGTCAGCTGTGCTATGAACCGACTGATGAACTGAATTTTGCCTAAGAACCATCGAATATCTTTCTCTGTTTTTGGCGGCTGCATCTCTGTGGTGGCTTTAATCTTTCCCGGATCAACTTTTATTCCTTTCTGTGTAATCATAAACCCCAACAATTTCCCCGCGGTTACTCCAAAGGCACACTTTTGGGGATTCAGTCTCAAGTTATACTTCTTAATCCTTTGAAGGAACTTGCCTAAAGCCTCAAAATGACCTTCTCGATTCATAGACTTCACGATCATATCATCTACATACACCTCGACTTCCTTGTGAATCATGTCATGTAACAAGGTGGTTGCCATTCTCTGATAGGTAGAACCGACGTTCTATAGGCCGAATGGCATAACTCGATAACATAAGGTCCCCCATTGAGTGATGAATGAAGTTTTCTCCATATCTTGAGGGGTCATCTTTATCTGATTATAACCTGAGAACCCGTCTATAAAGGATAATAGTGCATGACCGGCGGTACTATCTATCAGGATATCTATGTGTGGCAACGAGAAGTCATTTTTAGGGCATGCCTTGTTCAAATCTCGAAAGTCTACGCACATTCTAACCTTCTCATCTTTCTTAGGCACTGGTACAATGTTGGCTAATCACTTGGAGTATTCCACTACTTGGAAAAATCCAGCGTTCATCTGCTTCACTACTTCATCCTTGATTTTAAGTGCCCACTCCGGTTTCATTCTCCTAAACTTCTGTTTAATCGGCTTAACCCCCAGATTAGTAGGGATGAAGTGTTGTCCTATGTCGGTATCAATCCCTGGCATATCCTTATACGACCACGCAAACACCTCTATGTTCTCTCTCAATAATCCTACCAATTTTTCTTGTTCTTAGGGAGACAAAGTTGCCCCAATGTTAATCATCTTAGGCGATTCATCAGATCCTAAATTGATTGATATTAATTCATCCACATTAGGTTAAGCATGTTCTATTTCCCTTCGTTGCTCAAACTCAGGGGGAACATACTCTCTAGGATCTATGTTCATGCCATATATACCTACAAAAGAAAGAAGAGACAAGCTGTAAATGAGAAGAATGAAGAAAACGAATACTTTATTAATCATGAAGAAGAAAAATAACACAAGCTAAGCTATCATTTACCTCCTAACAGAGGAGTGATGATTTTATTGAAAAAGAAAAACAAAAGTGCTATTCTACAACCCTATGGAAAGAAAGTATAGAAATCCTACAAGCTATCATCTTATGGGAGCGAATCTTCCGCGACTGAGTCTTCAACTTAAGGCTCATACTCAAGGCTCCAATTGGTCAATGGATTGGTGGCATCTTCAATGAGGTGAATAGGATCGGGTTCATGAACATGCTCTTCGATGCAAGTGATCTCTTTGAACATAGCCCCTATGGCGATTTCATCGATATGGTCAGCCCAATCGAACTCTACATGTTCTTCAGCCATGGTAGTAGTTGGAGAGAGAGGTCGTGGAGTGTTGAAGAAGATTTCAAACCCGGGAACCCTAATTTTCTGCTTTTCAAGGTAAATAGGCTCAGAGAACCCACAATAAGGAAAATCATCTCCTGCTTTGACAAAAGCCTCATTCAGAGTGTGCTGATAAGGTTTCAGAGTGAAGTTAGGAGCCCGTCCTTCATCTTTGGCCAGCTGCCTTTTCCTTCTTTTCTGTGTTATCTCTTTTATGTCTGCTTCAGTGCTCTGATAGCCCAACCTGAAAAGATGAATTCTTGAGGGTTACTTGATAAGACTAGGTGTGCCTTGATGATGACGTCCTAAGCCCATTCCCAAAAAGAAACCCATAACTTTCATGATTTGGCCCACTTGCATATTTCTATACGAACTATAATCTAACACCATTTTCTCCTTACATCCTAGCTCAACTTCCACGCACTGTATGTACTTAAAGCCCGACAAAGATATCCCTTCAAACTCTTGCTCGATCTCACAGATGGGTATACGAGTATGAGTGAGCTCGGAATGTCCCTTCAACATCACCACTGAGCCTTTGTAGGGAAACTTAACTTTCTGATGGAGGGAAGAAGGTACAACCCCAATTGGATGGATCCAAGGTCTTCCAAGTAGGAGGTTGAAACAGGCAGGCACATTAAGTACTTGGAAATCAACTTAGAATTCTACGGGCCCAATAACCAAAGGTAAAGTGACAATGCCGATCACTTCTCTTCGAGTGTTATCATACGCTCTCACAGCTTGCCCTGACGGCGTGAATTCTGATGGTTCGTTGCCTAAGGAAGTGGCAGTGCTGAGAGGACATACATTCAAAGCCGACCCATTATCTATTAAGACTATAGGGATCTTCTTGCCCATAGTATCCACTGTGACATACAAGGCTTGTAAATGATGGGGTCCCTTCTTCGGAAGGTCTGACTCTATGAAGGATATCGACTGCCCATGCTGAACTGGACGAACCAAATCGACTAAATCCTCGGTCGAAGTGTCGATAGGAATCTGAACTTGGTTGAGTAGCCTGAGTATTGTCTGCCAGTGTTTTTGAGAAGCCATTAAAAGCCCCCAGATGGTAATATTAGCTTGAGTCCGCTTGAGCAGTTTTAGTATTTCTTCATCTTCTTCTTGAACTTCAGTGCGTTGGGGTCTCTTTAACTCTCCTAAGGGATTATCGGATTCCAAGTGAGTGGGCTTGAAATGTGGACCTCCCCTAGTGACATGGTTAACATCCTCCTCATCGCTAGCCCAAATATCTGCTATCTCCTCGGGGCGTGTTCATCAAATCTTCACAGTCTATAATATCAACCTCACTTCCTGACCCATCATCTACAGTAGATTGGGCAAAAGTCGACCTTGATATGAAATGTTGGGTAACCCATGGTTGCCTTGGATACACCGCTTGATAACTGACTTCTCCATATATATCGATGATCTTGGCGATCGTGAAGGTTATACTCTCAAAATGCTTTTTAAGGATAACCTGGCTGGCTTCCTCAGAAAAAAATGAGGTTTGGATCCTCTAGTTCAACCTGTGCCACAGGAACATTTTCTTCAGGTGAGCCGGGGATATCACCCCAACCTGAGAGGACAACAGGCTCTTCAAAAATGGGATTCTCTAACCTTGGGTAAAGGACATAAGAATCAAACTTCCTGCTGGGAACCAAACAGGCCTACTTCGGGATCTCCAGTTTCATATCTTTTCCATAACTCCTACTGATTGGTCTCGGTCTTAGAGAAAGCTTTCTTGGAACTTGGCTTGAATGGGGTAATGGGTCCATAGGCCTGACAAGGATAAGACATCTCAATTGTGGCAATAGAGGATGAGGGGTGAGGATGGATGGGCTCACAGTGGCTATAAGGATCAGTGTGGATGACATTGATGTTGTCTGGTGGTGGGACTGCATGGTTAGGAAGTGGATTTTGAGTGACATTGGGCTGAGAAGGTGGGGAAATGGTCTTGTTGTCTATGAGGTCTTGGATTTCGTGGCAAAGGTGGATGCAGAGGTTGGTAATATGGCTTTTGGACTGATGGAAGTGGCAATATTCATTTTCATTGTATTTCTTAGGTAATGGATTGGGCACGGGCCTGGGCTCTAAGAGTTGGAGTAAGTCTCGAGCTTTTAATTTCTCAAAGACTCGCTCCAATGGCAAGTAGAGCTCGGTGAATTTTCTGAATGGTTTATTTCCAAAGGAAAAGGGTTGGATGAATAGGGCAGGCTGAGATATGGCGTTGACTTCAATAGCCTTCCCATTGATGACAGGACGGCGATTCTTATAGGGTTCATCAGTTTCGAGGGCCCCATTGGCTAGGGTATCCTCCACTTGGGTACCAGCAGCGACCAAGGCTCGAAAATTGGGAAGGTATTGGGAGAACATGTGTTTATGATAAACCGGGAGCAAGTTCTTCACCACCAAACGGATTTACTCTTCTTCTTCGGGTTGGTTAGGCATTTTGGAAGCCTTGGCCCTCCAACGAGTGATGAATGCTGAGAAAGTTTTCTTATATTCCTGTTTAGTAGTCTCCAAATCCCTCCTAGCGACATCAACCTCCATGTTGTACCTGTAGTGATTGCTGAACTCGATGCATACATCTTCCTAGGTCTTCATTCTAGATTCATCAAGCGACAAAAACCACTTCAGAGCGGACCCTACCAGTGTCTCATGGAACATTTGGGCTAACAGATCATCATCAGCCCTTCGTGGGTGCATGGCTCTCACATACATCTTCAGGTGGGTCTTGGGGCAACTCATCCCATCAAATTTCTCCAATTCAGGCATCCTAAAATGAATGGGCATACGGGCCTTAGGAAATAGAGATAAAGACGACATGTCCACCAAATCATCAGACTTCCTGATACCTCTCAGGGCTTTCTCCAGGGCTTCACTTTACCACTCAACAGTAGGGGCTCAGCGAAAAAGAAAGCAGGGGTCTTGGGCTTGGGCTCCCTCTCTAGATCAATGGGCTGAACGAACTCCGTACCAGACTTAGTGGGCTCAACAACTACCTTGGACTTAAGAGAACATTCCTCCTCAAAAACATTATCAAACAGGGGATTAGTACGGGATCGACCCTTATCCTCCTCTCCTTTCTGATGGACCAATTCTTGGACTGCTCTTAAGAGTGTATCAATCTTCTCATCAACTGTCTTAGCCTCAATAATGGCAGGGGTATGATCCTCGTGACTAGACATTTCTGAATCAATGGGTGAACCTTTCAAGGTAATTAATCGACTACTAGAATCATGACGCCAAGCCAGAATGCTGGGAAAAGAAATGAGAAAAGATTTGAATTAACTGAAAGCTTCCAATAGGAAAAGGATGAAAAGGACAATAAACTCATGCTCACAAAAGTATAGGCCCAAGGCCCACACATCGATCTCACTCTCTCACATTCTATCCTATGAAAATGGGCTTAAAGCCCAAGCGCGAATCTCATTCTTACATCTCACATCTCAATCTTACCGCAGGCCTATACCTTCGATCCAATTGACATGGGCCTGAAGCCCACATTCCAAACTTACTGTGGACCTAAACCTTCTATCCAAAGGACATGGGCGTGAAGCCCACGTCTCACATCTTCTCGACATACATCACTATTTGGGTAGCATAACACTACCACAGGCCTAAGTCTAATAACATGTAGGGTACTAGGCCTTCATTAAGTACCTTAACTCTTTGAGGACACGTCCCTTAAGAGTTTAGGGCATTTCATAAAGGGTATAGTCCTACAACTCAAGTCCTAGTGGTTCTACACACTTCACAATCAAGGCTTAAACAAAACCGGGGGGTAAATTCGGCAGCATAACATTACAATAGTGTGTGAACATGTAATGTAGGGTATGTGTCCTAGAGAGACAGTCTACATGGACTAATGGAAAGGGTAGGCTGAGTGTCCCTTACTCGCTCGGTCCAATCGATATACCTAACCACATGTGACATCAGGAATGCCGCGTGGGTCCAACAGTACATGATTGGTCCGTTTGATATACCTGAGGGTACATGGCAAGAAGAGTGATGGCTTTTGCATACATGGAGCCCAAGACTCAAATAGACTGGGCCCAGGGCTAGGCTCATCGTTGGCTTAGCATACAGCAGTCCTAATCATGCAGATTCAATGCACACACAATGCAGAAATCAAAATCAAACAGTCATGCAAATGCCAGTGGTTGATTTCATTAATTAAGAAATTGAAAAGCCTAAAAATAATTAATTGGAGTTTAGCCCTCTATATCCCCAGTGGAGTCGCCAATCTGTGAACCAGCCAACCCCGCCCCAGGAGGCGTTTTCACTTAAATCATCATGGATTGTGGATGACTTTATCCGTCTCGATTTATCCTTCTCTATTATCCACATTTATCCTTCTCTATTATACACTCAAGATTGGGTTTTGAAAAAGGATAAAAGTTTAACAAAAACTGGGAGTCGCCACCTTATTTTTAAGGAATAAGGAAACCATAAAAAGAGTTTTATTTTCAATAAAACAAATGACCCCATATTTTGGAAAAGCATGGTCTTCAAATCAAAGTTGGATTCGGGGGCTAGGTTATGAGATATGAAGATTCCAAGACACCTCTTGTAGGCACCTATCTCTCCCTAATTAAAGGTCTCCTAATTAATTTTGGGCTTTATCAAAATCTCATAAAAACAACCCTATCATATCTAATCAACCAAGAAAGTAGTGTAGATAATACTAAGTAATAAATAATAATAAAAGAAACAAAAAATCCTAAAGACCTTAGGAAACACAGAGTCATCCTAAGATTGGACTTGCGCCCTATTGACTGCCTACATACCTTACCAGTTTCCTGATAAGAATCAAAGTCCACGTAGTTCGATTACCTAGGATTCTCCTATTGTAAAGAACTATACTATCAGAGGCATTCTGCCTTATCTAGGACTTTATCTTCGAGAGTTTGTTTTCGTTTAAAATACTTCATCTTTCAAAATGGGAGTTATATCCCGAAACAAATTCTTAAATTCCAATTTCATTGGAAAACTCTCTCGAAAATAGACTCCTAAACGAGCCAGAATCCCTAATTTGATGTAGTTCTTACAACAAAGGGGAATCCTAAGTGGAGCCAAGTGGCTCCCCTAACCTAAGAGTCCCTGACTACATCCTAAGTTAATCTAAACCCCTAAAATACTAACATGCATATTGCTGGAATTTAAATAAAATAACATAAAAAAACGCAACAGAGTCAATTCTAACAATGCATGAGAATGACCCTAAATGCAATCTAATCAAACTACGTGAACCTAAACATATTTTTAAGTTAAATTTGGTCCTAAAAATGATTTTTAACTTACTTTAACGATACTTTCAATTCATGGACAGATTTGAATGTGTCTTTAAAAGTAAATTAAAAATCATGAAAATAATAAATAAAAAAGTGCAAATGATCTAGCATGCAACCTAATATTATATGCTAAGACTACCATATGTAAAACTATACAAAAAATGACTTAAGAATGGTTGTAATTAAGTCACATTAAGTAGATATTCAAACCTGGACAGATTTGAATATCCACTTTAAGTGGCTTCAAGACCATTATTAACTCACCAAAATATCAAACATAAGTACTAACATGCATGCTAAAACAATGAATTAAAACCCTATATGCGAAACTACTCAAAACAACCAAATACCATGCTTAAAACTATTCAATTTAACACAAGGGAAGAAGCTTACCTTCGCATGCTCCCTCGAACACAAGTCATATAACACTCCAAGCATTAAGCATGATCAAGGGGAATGATATAATCAAGCACAAAACTATCCTAACACAATACTTAAGACTCATATTCATCCTATTATACCAAAAGACTCAAGTTTTACCTAAACATGCATTCCTATATAAAACAGAAAATCATATGCATAAAACCAATCAACTCCTAACATGCATTCTATACATAAAAAATCCTAAACATGCTCCGAATAATCAAACCATGGCTAACATGCTCACAAGATATCCAAAGACTCAAACCAGATGCTAAATATTGCCTAAACACTTTAAGCATGCGAAACAGAAAATAAAACTTACTCTAAACATGCTAAACATTGCATGAACATTAAGACATTCAACCCTAACTTAACATACATGATTAAGGCCTACATTCTCAACCTAAATCATGCATAAAAATAAAGGAATGAAAGCCTACATTCTGCAATATGCAAAACTACCTAGAAAATTCTAATTCCAAATTATGTTATAGAAGACTCAATTCTAAGCACAATGATGTGTTCAACCTAACCTTTAGTCTTCTTCTTCAAGCTCCAATGGCCTCCCAATTCGTAGCTAAGGTCCTTGGTGGCTAGTTCAAGTGCTAATATCTCTCCTCTAAAAAATTCAGCCTCCTAAACTGATTTATAAGTGGTATATTTATAGAAGATGTTTCAATTTTGATTAATGGCTATCATTAAAACCCTAGGGAGTGATCCTAGGTTCATCATTGAGTCTTCCAAGTCCCCAAGGCCGAGTTAAACCCTCCCCAAAAAGTTTGGAAGAGTCCCATGCGACCAAAACTCTTCAAAACTCAAAAATGGGCAAAATTAGGCAAAAGGCTTGGGTGACCATCCACCCTAGGATGGCCAACCGTCCAGGGATGGATGTTTAGTCGAGCTTCAGCCCAATTTTGACCCATTTTGGGCCTCTCTCGACCCGTCTCAGCTGTTTCGGCTTTTCAAGCCCGTTTCAAGTCCAAATTCGACGATTCAAGAGCTAAAACGATCTTGATTGTGGACACCCCATTTTTACCAATTATTTCTATCATATACTTTTACAAATGATCAACTCGAAGAGTGGATTATTTGGTGAGGAATTGGCCTTGTAAAGACTAAATTACCTAAATTGCCCTTTCTGAGGAAAATGACAATTCATTATTTCATGGGTACATTTGGATTGTAATCAACCCATTTGTATTACATTTGACTTTTGAAGTGTTTTAGAACTTCCCTGTAAATTTTCATGGCATTCTGATGAGAGCTCGATAGGTAATTAGGGTTTTTGCGACTTGAAGGACATTTCCGTCTTTTTTCTCGTATAATTTCCGAATGACCTTCGAATTCGAAACGGATTGTTTCATTAAGTTTATATGGATGTGTGGAGTGTACTTGGAGTACCAATTGAACCTTTGAATGGTTGGGATAGATTCGCCCAAAATCGATCTCACGGGTAAGAATGAGCTGAATTAGGGTTTTGTTCAAATCGACCCTGAATTGGTCATTTTCACCAAAATGAAAGATTTTCGAAACATGTTTTCAAGTACCAATTTCATATTAAAACCATGTTTTTAGAAGTAGTTCAAGCCTAATTGATCAATTTTACAAAACAAAGAAAGGTCATATGACCAATTTTGGCATAACCGGGTCAATTGGCTAGCTTTTTGCTAAAACTCTTGACCATGGTCAAGTATTTTTAACCCAAAAACTTTCTAAAAATGTGAAGGATCAAAACACGGTCGTTTTGAGCCCTGAACCATCGAATTTGAATGAGATTTGACCAAAATATGGCCAAATATGAAATCCCATTGAAAATGGGACAAATTTTGGGAAGTCACTATAGTTCCTAGCTAGGACGGCCAACCGTCCAGCCCAGGACGGCCAGCCGTCCAGGCTAGGATGGTCACCAGGATGGTCGACCCCATTTTTCTTTTTTTTGGAAGTTTTCACCTATTTTGGCCGATTTGATTTGATTTTTTGGGATGAACTCGAAGGGTTTCAGCTTTCAAACCCTAGGGAGACTCATTCTAAGCCCTAGGATTGTTTTAGATGGATTAATCTCCACCATTCAATGATTAAAACCCTAACTCTATAAATACACTACTATAGAGTTAGAGAGAGAGAGGTTCACAAAAGAAATAGAGAATTCTAGGGTTAAAGAGGAGGCTACAGATCTGGTTCTTCACCATTGGAGGAGAGAACTAAGGTGTGGAAGAAAGAGAAGAAGAGCCATAAGCTTGGAGCTTGAAAGAGATTAATCGAGGAGAAGAGAGAGAGGTAATCGTCCTATTATTGGATGATATGTTCTTATTTGTTCATGAATAATGCTATGATTAGTTTGAGTTTCATTGTTTTGTTATTTGATTTAATATATATGCATAATTAGAATAGGATGTAGTTTTAATATAGGGTAATAACATGTTCATTATGATTAGGGTTGGTTTGATTTTGATTATGTATTAGTATGCATGTTAGGGTTAACTTAGTTATGATTTTGTGTGAGTTAATGTGTTTAGGTTAGTTATTTATTATGAGCATGTATGTTTAGAATAGTTATTTGTATGATGTTATATGAGTAGTTATAGTTAGGATATTTTTATTTTGATTTTATATGATTTTATGTGATTAGGGTTATGTGTATGATTAGTGTAACTTAGTTATGATTTTATGTTAGAAGGCATGTTTAGGGTTGTTTAGCTTAGTGATTATTTTATGTGAATATGCATGTTAGGGTTGTTTAGCTTAGTTGTGATTTATGTTAGTATGCATGTTTAGGATTAGTTAGCCTTGTTGTGATTTTATGTAAGTATGCATGAGTAGGGTTAGATTTGTTGTTATTTTATGTACAAGCATGTTAGAATAAATATTGACGTATTCATATTGTTATTTGAATCTCTCGATGTTTGATTGATGATTTTAATGATAACATGAGTATATTAGTATATTATTTTGATATGTGGTGAGTATTGAGTCTTTATTTTTTATGTTTTTATGATTATTTGAGCACTTGACTTGGATTTGTTGGTTTGAATATATAAAATGTGTACGAGGGAGCGTACGAAGGTAAGATCCTCCCCTTGTGTTTAAATTAATTGTTTAAGCATATTTTTGTATAGTTTTTGATATGTTTTTGCATGGTAATTTAGTCAAGCATGATAGATTGTATGCTAGGGTGTTTATTTGATATTTTTTATGGATTAAAGATGATTTTTAAGCTACTTTAAATATGTATTTAAATCTGTCCAAATTTGAATACATGTCTTAAAGTGGTTTAATTAACATTTTTAAGCCATATTTTGCATGATTCTTATAGTATGTTCATAGTATATTCATGTAGAAAGCATGCTAGGTCATTTTCACCATTTTTATTCTTTATTTTAATGGTTTTTAGAGTGGTTTAAGGTTAATACTCAAATCTGTCCAGATTTGGTTTTGTCCTTAAATCACTTCTAAAAATCATTTTAAGGCCAAATTCAACTTAGAAATATGCTTAGGTTCACATAGCTTAATTAGTGTGCATTTAAGAGCATTTACATGCATTGTTAGAATTGATTACATGCTTATTTGTTTAAATTTCAGCATGCATTGCATTAGTATTTTTAGGACTTTAGAATAACTTTAGGGTTAGTTAGAGACCCTCGGATTAGGAAGGTCACTTGACCTTCCCTAGGACTGTCCTTTGTTGTAAAGACTGCTATCAGATTTGAGTGTTTCGATTGATTTAAGTGTCTATCTTCGAGAGATTTTCTAAAAATGATTTTGATATAATGTTTATGAAATAAACATGATTTTATGAGAGATTTGAATATTAAATGATTTTCAAATGAATTTGAAATGTTTTAAGATTTTTGCCTTGGAATGAAATTCCTCCCGATAAGATTTGTTTTCTTGAAATATCTTTGAAAAAGATTTTCAATTGGATTTGAATTCTAAAGATGAGAATTATTTAGAATATTTGGATTTTATGAAAGTCTTTTAATTTGAAATGATTTCAAATAAATGATTTTAAAAAGATAAAAAAACTCTCGAAGCTAGAGTCTTGAATTAGGTTGAATACCTTTGATGATGCGATCAATTACAATAGGAGAGTCCTAGGGTAGGCGAACTACGTGGACTTTGATACTTGCTAGGTGATACTAGTAAGTTACGTAGGCGCTAATAGGGCTCAAGTCCGCCCTAGGATGCCCGTGGGGTATTCTAGGTTTTTAGGGTTTGTTTGTATATATTTTTTATTTTATTATTAATATAACTAATATTGATAATGCATTTATATCACTACTTTATTGGTTGATTTAGATTATTTAGGATTGTTTGTAATAAGAAATTTAAATAGCCCAAATAAATTAGAAGTCCTTTAATTAGGGCGGGGTGGGTGCCTAGAAGTGAAAGCTTGGAACCTTCCCACGTCTTAACCTAGCCCCCGGACCCATCTCTGGTTTGTAGACTGTCTTTTCATTAAAAATGGAGTTTGTTTTGTTTTATTGAAAATAAAATATTTTTATGGTTTCCATCTATGTCCATAAGACGCACGGCTCCGCCTGATAATATCTCTTTGATGATGTAAGGTCCCTCCCAACTTGGCTTGAACTTCCATCTTGATTTGTTGAAGAGAGAAACATGCATTTAAGTTGAAGCGAGCGAACACCTTTTTGTCTTCCTTCGTCATTCTCACCATGAATCTTTTCAAAACCTGGGGGAGAGCCTCCATGATGCTCAAAACTATTGTAAGATGGTTGTAGAGGCTGCTAAGGGTTCCGAAATCTCTCGAAGATAGACATCTCAAATAAAAAAAAACACACAAATCTGATAGTAGTCTTTACAACAAAAGACAGTCCCAGGGAAGGTCAAGTGACCTTCCTAATTCTAGGGTCTCTAACTAACCCTAAAATTATTCTAAAGTCCTAAAAATACTAATGCAATGCATGCTGAAATTTAAACAAATAAGCATGTAATCAATTCTAACAATGCATGTAAATGCTCTTAAATGCACACTAATTAAGCTATCTGAACCTAAGTATTTTTCTAAGTTGGCTTTCCATAACTACCCTTAGTGAAGATATCTCTAACTCAATTGGCAACACTGTTTCCATACCATACACAAACGAGTAAGGCGTAGCCCCAATTGACGCCCTAATGGATGTGCGATAGCCCCACAATGCCAGAGGCAACTTCTTGTGCCAATCATTGTACGTATCAGTGGTCTTCTTCTATATACCTAACCACATGTGACACATGGCGTGCCGCGTGGGTCAAACAGTACTGATTGGTCATTGATATACCCCGAAGGGTACTTGACATTAGGTTGATGGTTTCGTCATGATTGCCCTAGTGTCGAGTGGAGACAGGGATCAGGACTAGACCATCGTTTGGCAAGGCAACATCGTCCTATCACACAATGACATGCAGCTAATATAACTAAAATGATATGCAATCACACAAATGCAAGTAGTTGATTTTAATTAATTTAAGAAATTAAATAGCCCAATTAAATTAATTGAAGTTTAGCCCTCGATGTCCCAAGCAGAGTCGCCAATAATCCTCTCCCAACCCATGCTATACCACCGCCAGCTCAAATCAATGCCCTGGGCCTCGACGACCCAAAAATTCGTCACCCAATCCGCCCATATATCCCACTCAAAACTACCTTAACCGAAGCCTTTTACCAAGCCCGGTCCCAAAGCCTCATTACCCCACTCATACCCCGCTCCCATAAACCTTTTTGCCAGTACCACAACATCTTCGGGCAAGACACAGAGAATTGCAGAGTTTTAGGGAAACTGGTTCAAGATTTACTTGATGATGGAGAGTTGTATCAGCCTGAAGAACCTATACAGCCTGAAGAGTCCTTACAACCTGAAACTCCTGAAGAAGTGCCTAGAAGTGGGAATTCTCAACGTCAGTTGAAGGAGAGATATTTGGCGGGAGACCCGGAGGTCGGATTGTTAGGAGAATCAAGTGGTAAGTTCGATTATTATGTGCTCTATCCGTCAAAAAAGATTTCTGATGAACATATCATTCCTACGGGGTGGGATGATTTGCTTGCAGAAGTTGAACCAGTTATTCCTTCTTCACCCGAAAAGTTGATTTAGGATATAATGAAGAAACAGTTTGAGAGTAGAACCTCTTCAGTCGCGAAGATCACCGGGGAAGACAGAGATTTGATTGATATGATTGAGTGGGAGGATCTCATGAGCACACCTGAGACGATAGAGAATATGTGGGCTAGTGATGAGGAAGTAGACCATTTGACTCGAGGCGGACGCCATTTCAAGCCAGCTCATTTGGAAGCCAGTAATCCGTTGGGAGAATTAGAGAAGGGTCAGCGATCAGATGTCATAGAAGAAGAAGAAGAGATACTGAAACAGTTGAAGAGAACACAGGCTAACATTACAATGTGGGGATTGCTCATGGCTTCACAGAAACACAGACAGATGATGCTTCGGTTGTTGAATCAAGTGCAGGTCCCTATTGATACGTCCCCTGAGGGTTTGGTAGGTTTGGTAAATACGGTTCATCATGGACCGTCCATCTCATTTACTGAATCTGACTTACCCGAGAGTGGGAGTAATCATCTGCAGGCTTTGTACATCATAGTAGATGTCATGGGAAAAAGAGTTCCCTCGGTTTTAGTTGACAACGGGTCAGTATTGAATGTATGTCCACTCAGTACTACTACTACATTGGGGATTAAACCATCTGAATTTTCGCCATCAGGACAGACTATCAGGGCTTATGACAACACTCGCAGAGAAGTTGTGGGAATGGTGACTCTTCTAGTTGTTATTGGGCCAGTTGAATTCAAAATTGATTTTCAGATCCTAGATGTGCCAGCCAGCTTTAATCTGCTTTTGGAAAGACCGTGGATTCATTCGACCGGGGCTGTGCCATCGTCGCTTCACCAGAAAATCAAGTTTCCACACCAGGGATCAGTGGTCACTTTGAAGGGAGATATGGAAATGAACAGAAATAGTCGAGTGCCGATTTGTGAAATTAGCCAGGAGTCGTCAGAAGTGTTACTTTCAGGGTTTGAGTACGTACAGGTTATTAAAAGAGAGCCCGAGCAGGCGGTTCTGTGTCTCGAATTGCATACTTATGAAGTCGAGGCGATCTATCCAATTGAACCTACAACTCTACCCTTATCAAACCGGGGCTTTGAAGATTGTCCTTTCATCCATGATTGTGAGGAGATCGAGTTACTTCCATCTGATGATAACTTGTAGGTGTCTTCAGTAGAATAGGATTTCCCTGCTTTCTTTGTAGTAGCGTAGGATTTCCTTGTTTCCAATAAAAACCTCAACCTCATTTGAAGAGGTATGAGTGTCAATTTGTTTCATCTTCTGTGTTCAGTTATTCAACTTTCAATTAATAAAAGAAGTATACATTCTCTTCTCATCTCTGGATTTGTATGGCATGAACATAGACCCGCGGAAGGATGTTCCTCCTGAGCTCGACGAGCAATATGGAAAGGGGCACACTCAACCTAACGTGGATGAATTAATATCAATCAATTTAGGGACAGATGAATCACCTAAAATAATTAAAATTGTATCAACACTGTCGCCGCAAGAGAGAGAATCATTGGTAGAAGTTTTGAAAGAGAACATTGAAGCTTTCGCATGGTCGTACCAAGATATGCCAGGCATTGATCCTGACATTGTGCAGCACTTCATCCCCACTGATCCGAACACGAAGCCGGTCAAGCAGAAGCTGCGGAGAATGAAGCCAGAATGGGCCTTGAAGGTTAAGGATGAGGTGGTCAAGTAGATAAACGCCGGTTTTTTGCAAGTAGTGGAGTACCCAGAATGGTTAGCCAACATCGTTCCAGTGCCTAAGAAGGATGGGAAAGTACAAATGTGTGTTGATTTCAGAGATCTCAATAAGGCGTGTCCTAAGGATGATTTCCCTCTGCCTCATATAGATGTATTGGTTGACAACACTGCTGGCCATGCACTCTTATCTTTTATGGATGGTTTTTCGGGTTACAACCAAATCAAAATGGCTTCTCAAGATATGGAAAAGACAGCCTTCATCACACAATGGGGGACATTTTGTTATCGGGTTATGCCCTTCGGCTTTAAGAATGCTGACACGACATACCAAAGGATGGCTACCACACTGCTGCATGATTTGATTCACAAAGAGGTTGAAGTATATGTGGATGACATGATTGTGAAGTCTGTAGATAGGGAAGGACATCTAGTTGCTTTGAAGAAGTTCTTTGAAAGAATCATCAAGTACAAGCTGCGTCTGAACCCTCAGAAATGTGCATTTGGAGTGACTGCTGGAAAGCTGCTTGGTTTTATGATCACACAGAGAGGGATAGAAGTAGATCCGGGGAAAATCAAAGCCATCATGGAAATGCAACCACCAAAGACAGAAAAGGAAATCCGGGGATTTTTGGGAAGAATTCAGTTTATCAGCCGTTTCATAGCTTAGTTGACGACTATCTGCAAGCCGATTTTCAAGCTGCTAAAGAAGGATGTACCGACTAAGTGGAATGAGGAATGTCAAGAGGCATTTGATACCATCAGAAGGTATTTGAGCAACCCACCAATACTGGTTCCCCCGCGACAAGGTGAACCGTTATTACTCTACTTAACTGTCACCGAAACCGCGATGGAAGCTATGTTAGCTCAATATCTTGAAGAATCCTTGAAAGAGAATGCCATCTACTACCTCAGCAAGAAGATGACGGATTATGAAGTGAACTATAGTGCTTTGGAAAAGACATGCGTGGCATTGGTATGGACAACTCAAAAGCTTCGCCATTACATGATGTCTTTCCAAGTACTCTTGATCAGTCGAATGGACCCATTGAAGTATCTGCTTGAGAAGCCTGCTTTGTCCTATAAAACAGCGCGGTGGTTATTATTGTTGTCAGAATTCGACATTCAGTATGTACTGCAGAAATCAGTAGAAGGAAGAGCTATAGCAGAACACCTGGCAGAATGTGCTACTTCACAAGCAGACAATGGCAATTACTAATTCCCGGATGAAGAAATCCTTGTGATAGAGAAGAAGGTGTGGAAAGCGCATTTTGATGGAGCATTGAATAGGAAAGGATGTGGCAAAGGAGTTTGTCTGGAGACACCTGAAGATGTGATGATACCTGTGGCAGTGAAACTGAACTTTAAGGCAACCAACAACATAGCTGAATATGAAGCTTACATTCTAGCTTTAGAATCAGCATTGGCCTTGGGAGTAGAAGAGCTTGAAGTCTATGGAGATTCAGCCCTTATCATATGCCAGACTAGAGGGGAATGGAAGACTAAGGATGAGAAGTTGCTGCCATATCACGATTATCTAGAGACACTGGTGAAAGAATTTCGTCAAATAAAATTCTTTTACCTGTCTAGGCGAAGAACAAGTTTGCGGATGCCTTAGCCACTCTAGCATCCATAGCAGAGATCCCAATAGAAGGGGGAGTAGCACCAATGATCATTGAATCTAAAGAAGAACCCATCTACTGTTGCGCCCTAAGGGAAGGAGAACCAAACGACGGGAAGCCGTGGTATCATGATATTCAGCAGTACTTAGAAAAAGAGGAGTATCCACTAGAAGCATCCTATGTTGACCGAAGAACTTTGAGAAGGTTGGCTAGCCAGTTCATCTTGTGCAGTGGGAGATTGTATAAAAGGTCTTTTGACGGTGTCCATCTCTTGTGTGTAACAAAAGATGAAGTAGAGCAGATTATTCAGGAAATACATGAAGGGGCTGGGGCTCCACATATGAATGGGTATATGCTTGCGAAGAAGATTTTGAGATTGGGTTACTATTGGTTGACCTTAGAAAGTGATTGAACATGTTAAGAAATGCTATAAGTGCCAGGTGTTTGCAAGTGGTAAGCATCAGCCATCCATGCCACTCACTACCATGTCATCACCATGGCCATTTGCAACATGGGGCATTGATATCATCGGCAAGATCACTCCTGCGGCCTCGAATGGGCACGAGTACATATTGGTGGCCATAGATTACTTTACCAAATGGGTAGAAGCAACATCGTACAAAACTTTAAATGCTAAGCAGGTTGCCAAGTTCATACAGTGCAACATCATCTACCGATATGGAGTGCCACGTGAGTTTATTTCAGACAATGGGCAACATTTCAAAAAAGAGACTGAGGAGCTTCTTAAGAAATATGGTATAGTACATCACCATTCCTTTCCTTATCTTCCGCAGACTAATGGAGCAGTAGAGCAGCTAACAAGAATTTAAAGACCATTTTGAAGAAGACCACTGATACGTACAATGATTGCCATGAGAAGTTGCCTCTGGCTTTGTGGGGCTATCGCACATCTATTAGGGCGTCAACTGGGGCTACGCCTTACTTGTTAGTGTATGGTATGGAAGCAGTGTTACCAATTGAGTTAGAGATACCTTCACTAAGGGTAGTTATGGAAATCCAACTAGCAGAGAAGTCGATTGGATAGGGATAGATTTTAGCAGCTGTCACTAATTGACGAGAAGAGATTGAGGACCCTATACCATGTTCAAGGTTATCAGAGAAGAATAGCTCGAGCATTCAACAAGAGAGTTAAAAACTGAGGCTTAAAGAAAGGGGATTTGGTACTCAAAGAAATCAGAATGTCGATTCATGATCCAAGAGGGAAGTTCAAGCCAAGTTGGGTGGGACCCTACATCATCAAAGAGATATTATCAGGCGGAACCGTGCGTCTTATGGACATAGATGGGATCGAATTCTCTCAGCCTACC
>JAESVK010001087.1:494899-509944 GCA_017140935.1 Hamamelis virginiana
TCCCGAGCCATTCCTCCTCTCTCCCTCTCTCTCTCCATCTCTCTCATTCTCACTACCCTAGCGACCAGAACCCCTCGCCTCACACCAGCAACCAGCTCGCCGTCGCACCTGCAACCTGCTCGTCGTTGCAACAGCGTAAGAGGGCTTACCATCGAACCATCATCCTGCTCGCCGTCGCACCAGCAACCCATCGTCGGACCGCACGTTGCTTCATCCGCTTCAGGTAACACTTCTTCTTTGTTTCTCTCTTTATGATCAGCCTAGCTCATTAGGGTTCGATTTTTAGGGTTTATCTGGCTGATTTTGGGTTAGATTTTTAGGGTTTCTCTTGGTGATTTTGGGTTAGATTTTTAGGGTTTCTCTTGGTGATTTTGGGTTAGATTTACTTCATATTTTGGTTTGATTTTGTGTTCTACTGTTCTCCTTTATTGATGTCCTTTTTCCAGAGTATTTCAATTTTTTCTGTTATAGAAGTACATTTGCTTATATGCCTGCTTATAAGCAAGTATAAAGGGTCAGATATGTGTGTCTATGTGGGTTTAGATTGGTGGGATTGGCTTAGAATGGATTTCAAGGCTTATCTTCTTATTTACTTTCCGTTTGGTGGATGAGAAAATGTGGTAAAAGAAAAGAAATTTTGAATTATGTAACAAATTATTATTTTTATAAATCTTCTCAACAGAGTCTGATATAACTATCTGGCTCAATTTTGTTGAGTTTTCCAATTTTAGGGAACAAAAAACAATAGAAATCATAAAAATCAATGTATTGTTTTTTTTTTTTTGGTACTTCCTTTCATCCATTTTCTAAGCAACCGATAGAGTATTGGGTCTGACTTCTGATTGAGTTGGTTTAAAAAGTATTTGAGGGTTTTGATTTCTGGGATTGGATTGAATAGGAGATAGATGTGTTTGAGGACTTAATTTTCATCTGGGGTTTGATTGAATTGCTTTGGAATGAATCTCGGAATCTTGTTTTATGATTTTATTATTTGAGGTTTGATTAGATCACTGTGGAATGGAGTTTGAGAATTTAATCTGGGTTCATCTGGGTGTTTGATTATATCGATCCAGAATGGATTTCGAGGCTTTTTTATTGTTGGATTAGATTGAATTGGTTTAGAATGGATTCGGTGACTTGAATTTTTCCTATGCTCTATGTTTGGTTGCTGAGAAAAGTTATGCAAAGAAATGAAAACAAAATGTTCAAGTTCAGGTTTTCTCATCATTTGTGTCTCGAGACTACAAGAGCCTCCATCAGACTAAGCCTTATGCCCTTGTACAATTACTTGGCTTAGTTTCGAGTTTTTCAATGTTTTGGAGCATAACAACATAAACCATAGGAGTTCTATTATCTCTTCATTTTCCTCAGGTTTCTTTGCAACCAATGGAGAATGAGGGTATGATTGATCACTTATCTAGTTTCTGTTTGGATCTCAAAAAGAGCAAGGGAAAGGAATGGAAAAAGCTTAAAAATGCCTCAAACAGGAATCCATTACAGTGTAATTTTCAGCGCATTCCTTTCCTTTTTCTTGGTCCAAACAGAGCCTAAGTTATGTGGGAGCTAAGAAGCTTATTTTTTCTGGGATTAGATACTAGAGTTTATAATTGATATTGAAAACTTCATTTCATAATTCATCAGGTGTTAATTTAATTGTATTAAAAATTAGGTTCGATCATTTTTTTTTTTGAACTCAATTATTTAAATCATTTTGTTGTGATTTATGAGGTATACAATTATTTAAATCATTTTGTTGTGATTTATGAGGTATTCTTCCATAAGGTGTAGCTCTAATACAGGACCACTGTTGGAACCTGAGATGGTTAAAGTTTCAGGACTTGTCAAATTTAGAAAGTTGGGATTCACAAACACTGTTGTGTTACATTTAAATCTATGATAAGGTCTAGACTGAATAATATTACACTTTAGTATCTTTCTCTGTTTGTATCCATGTATATGAGAAAAGGTTCATTGTGCTTAATGTCGTTATGTTTCTAACTTTGCTTGCTGTCTATGACTATGTATAAACATAGTACATTAGTAGATTTTAATTTATGATATGCATCCAACCTGAACAGGTGCTTGACTAATTTTTTTCCCTTTTTGTGGTGTGGGTTTGGGGGGGGGGGGGGGGGGGGGGGGGTTGGGTTTTTGGGATGGGAAGGCAATTGGGTACTTGACTTATTTAGAAGTTTCCATGAAAACCATCAATTACATCTCAGTGGAGTTAAGTTTTAATCTGTTGGACCATGCCCAGTCATACACAATCGATATGCATTTTGGTCAGTCGAAGGATATAAATCTTATACCATATTTTTATAGGTTTTAATGAACATTTTTTTTTTCTTTTTTGTTGCCAAAGGTTTAAATGAACCTTAATGTGCACATTAGTAGTATTTTTCATAGTTTTTATCCACTGCTTGTAACTCATCACTGTACATTGCTGCCAGTTGTGGAACTTAGTTAGGCTTCTATCTTCTCCTTCTACTGCTCCTGCTTTGCTTGGAGGTGGTTTATTGGGCTATGTGATGTATGATGTCACTCACTACTACCTGCACCATGGTCAGCCATCAAGAGAAGTTCCAAGAAATCCTATGTTACTTCTATATTTTTCGTCCCATTCAATTAGTTTCTATGTTCGGTTTTTGCATAATGATGGAACTTTAGTTGAATTCCTTCCTGTTTATGTTATTTACATTTCTGTGTTGTTCTCTTGCAAATCTAATAATTGCACTAACACATCTGTCTGTTATGAAATGTAGGAATTGATTACATTTCTATGTTCGGTTACATAAATTTTTTTTTTGATGAGTCAGGGATCTTTTATGTTACACTTTTGACAAAAATCTTCTATGCAAATCTATTTTTTTAACAAGTAAAACAACTATTTTAAGGGATAAAAAGTGAAATCATTGTCAGCCATTTTTTTTGGGCAAATGTTTAATGTGTGATTTTTAACAATGATTTCACTTTTTAACTATTTTCAACAGAGGGTGTTTTTAATTTCATGATCTAGAAACAGTTTTTCTTTTAGTTGCTTTGAACAGATTTATGTAACCGGCATAACAGTTGGAGTCTAACTATGAACTATTCAGAATCTATTTAAAAGTTTCATGGAAATTGCTGCAGTTTGCTAAACTTGGCTTGGTTCATCGGCATTTACTCCTTTAGTTACTTTAGAGCCTGTCTGGGTTATTTTGAAAACTGGATTACATTAGATACTTGAAATTATTCTCTATTATTATTTAGTTTTAAAATAATGTATGACAGTTTATTAATATGTATGACAGTTTACCTTGTTTATTAAAAATGTATGACAGTTGATAGTAGTACATTAGATGGCTAATATAGAACAAGTTCGAAATGATGTTGAAGAAGTTGAAGCTGATGAGGTCGATGCAAATATATGGGGAGCTAAAAATGAAGCAATTTTGATTAACCTCATGGAGGAAGAGGTTATAAAAGGAAATCGAAGTACTACTACCTTCACCAAAGTTTCATGGAAACGAATACTAGAACAATTATGTGCTCAAACTAAAAGGTCATATAATGATAAACAACTTAAGAACAAATATAACCAATTGAGACAAAGACAAAAGCACTTTAAGATGTTGAGAGAGCATACTGGAATTGGTTACAACGCAGTCACTGGACAAGTGACTGCAACTGATGCAGTTTGGGAGGAAATTTTCAAGGTAAATCATTATTCTAATAGGTTAAACAATACACTCTTCTATTTTTATTATTGCATTAGAATATGTTATAATGGTTGATGAATTTATTGTAGGTGCAAAAACAAGCGGGAACATTTAAGAGAAAAGGATGTCCATTGTATGAGAAGCTGTGTACTATCTTTGGGGATACCACAGCTACTGGTTCTAATGCTCATCAACTATGTATGAGAAAAGAATGTCCATTGTATGAGAACATTTATGCTAGTAAGTAATGTTTTTTTGGTTGACTATGTTTTGCTAGACATACATGGTATTAATGCCCATTTTTTGGACATGTAAAATTTAAGTATGTACTTATCAAAGTTATGCTATTAAATTTTATGTTTTTTATGGTTCGTGCATGCATTGTCGTTTTAGTTTGATCATTTATTGTTTGTTTATATTCTATCAGGTTATGACGATGCCTCGTAATTTGGTTAGATATAACCAATTTAATAAGTTTGATGATGACTCGGATGAGGAATTTGGGGAGCTGTTAGTACTTTATGGTTTTATAGAGTGCGCGAAATTATGTTTGCCTAAGGAACCATGCAGGAATTCTAAACTTACTGGGCATGAGTATGTTATTGAACTATTGCATGGTCATCGTGATAGGTGTTATGATCAATTTAGGATGGAGAAGGAAGTTTTTATAAATTTCTGTAATGTCCTAAAGGATAAGGGATTGTTAAAAAACTCGAGGTTTATTTCTGTGGAGGAACAGGTTTTCATCTTCTTACTTATTATTGCTCACAATGAGAGAATTCGCGTCCTTGCTGAACGATTTCAACACTCGGGGGAAACTATATGGCGTCACTTTAAAAAAGTGTTGAAGGCAATAAATCGTTTGGGCAAAGAGTTGATTGTTCCACCTTCTTTTAACACAATTCCTGCAGAAATTCGACTTAATCCCAAATATTATCCATTTTTTCAGGTACACTTGAAATAATTTGGTATGTTATCTTTGCATATGGTTCTACACTCAATAATATATGTTTTTATTTGTGATATAGAATTGTGTTGGGGCTATAGACGGAACTCATGTTGATGCACATGTTCCAGTTGATCAACAGATACCATATCGTGGGAAGAAAATAGATCCCACTCAAAATGTTATGTGTGCATGTTCATTTGATATGCAATTTACATACGTGATGGCTGGTTGGGAAGGAACAACAAATGACTCGAGAGTGTTTTTAGAATGTGTAACAAAGCCGGAAAATAAATTTCCCTTACCTCCTACAGGTATGTTTTCATTAATTTATAGTATTATTTATTGAATTATGTTCAAATTCATGCCTAATGTGAATATTTTTAAATTAGGAAAATATTATCTTGTTGATGCTGGATACACGAACATGCCTGGTTTCCTTTCACCATATCGCGGTCAAAGATATCATTTGCGTGATTATAGGGGAAGAGGGCGTCATCCTCAAGGCCCAAAAGAACTTTTTAACTATAGGCATTCATCACTAAGAAATGTTATTGAACGGTGCTTTGGGGTGCTGAAGGCTCGTTTTCCAATTTTAAAGCAAATGCCGCCATATAGCTTGCGAAAACAAAAATACATAATCATTGCATGTTGTACTGTTCACAACTTTATAAGGAAAAATGCAACTAGAGATGCTATGTTTGATGATTATGGGACGAATGACATTGACTCACAGAGTGACGCACATGTAGCAGCTAGCACATCTGAAGACAATGTTGAGATAAATGTTACTCAAATTCAGTTACGTTATATGGCTAATATTCGCGATGAAATTGCCCAAGATATGTGGGTAGCAAATCAAAATGATCATGTATCATGAATATTTTGGAATACATCTTGTTGTTATTTGTAGTTTTTATTTATTGCACTTTTGACATTTATGTATTTTTAATATTAGGATGGACCTTTTTAGTGGATGAATGATTTTTAATGTTTTTATAGCTTCTCCTATTTTGTTGTATCCAAAACATGCTTTTTGTTTTTTGCTTTTTAAAACAGGTAGCAATTTTGGTTATCCAAACATGCTTTTTGTTTTTTGCTTTTTAAAACAGGTAGCAATTTTGGTTATCCAAACGTACTTCTTACTTCCAAAAAATTGATAGTTGAAGCAAAAAGTTACTTCTACTTCCAAAATTAAAAAAGTAAAAAAATGGTAGCTTATCCAAACGCCACCTAAGCTTTTGTTTAACTTTTTCTCCAAATAACTTTGGTAATCATGTAATAAATCTTTCTTTCCAATAATCTTGATTACAATCTAATCTTAGCATTACTTTACTTAGAAAAGTATCTTTATACCATCTAAAGTCTTCTAGTTTACTGGCTGTTTGCTAACCCAAAAATCCCTTAACGGCAACCACAAGCCTGACCGGGATGAACAGGACTCCAAGCGCAACATAGAGATCATTCTAAGACCAGATCAAATCTGAAACGAAGATGATAAATTTTCTTTAATTTTTGGTAAAAATCAGCAAAACTATTGTCTGCCTAAAATCAAAGAATTTTGAATGATATCATTAGATATTTTTTTTTCATTATTTTTCTCTTAATTTTCTTGATTTTGGTTTTTTCCTTAATTTTAGATAGAAAATAAATTTTCCTTTATTTTAGGTTAAAAAAAAAAAATTATTGTCTGTCTAAAATCAAGGACTTTGAATGGCCATTTGTTATTTTGAATGGCCATTTGTTATTAGTAGTATTTTTGTCCATTATAATTTCATTGGACTAAATGGTAAACACAATTCTTGACTGGGGTTTATGTTAAAAACTCTTATATTCTATTGGACTTATGGATAAATAATCCATAAATATTTGACCAAATTTAGCCACTCCTAAACTGTGCTGGGTGTGCTGCCAAGAAAAGTAGTGGCACATGGTTTACCACATGTTCATAAATCTCTTTAGAGTTATATTCAAATCATATCTTCTCATATTAAAATTTTTATACTACAAGTGATTGTGTATCATGTGGCAAAGATTGGGGTCCCATAACTTTTGCCACAATAGCTTTTAATATGAAAATTTTGCCAACCATTCTATTATTTTTCAAGTTATGTAAAAGTGCAAGAGAAATTTTAAATTTCAAAAATGATTTTAAGAAAAGCTAATGTAACTTGCACCCATAGTCACTGGTAAATTGGCAAGGAAAAAGAATAAGAAGCTGCTGCATGCATTTTATACGTAACTTCTTATTGATGGGCCTTCAAAAATAGTAAAATACAACTTCTCTAGCTGATAATTAATTAATCCCATCACATACACATACACTTGTATGTATATATATATATATATAGTTATTGCCCGATGACTAATAAATCATATATTTTCTTTTTCTCTGGTACTGCTCGTATCTAAAGCCTGCAGTTTCATCTTGCTCTTTCTCGTCCTATGTCATTCGAGAGTCCTTTCGAGGAATTTCTGCATGATCTGCAATCCCTTGTCATCTGAAAGAAAAGACACATAATTAACTTATTTTTCTGAATATCAATTTTATTATTGTTTTACAGTGATTCCCAGTACGCGACTTACCAAGTCTTGGCACAGTGTGGCCTTTGGGATGATGAATCACAAAAGGGTCTACAAATGATTCCAAGAGCTCCAGACCGTATTGCTTCAAGAAGTCCGTCTCTCCTGCAACCAAAAACACACTTTAAATAAATCATGACACTCGCATGGGCCTTCAACATTAAAGATATATCATTCATTATTCGCCTTTCCCATTCTCAATTGTTAATTACCTGCTGGGACATGAATTAATTGCTTTGGACTTGGGCTCAATTATTTTATTTTTTTCCCGAAGTGATTAGTTGATAGTGGACTCTGCTCATTTAAGTAACTCAAATAGGAATTCAATCATAGTTTCTAATGGAAGGTTCATTTTGTTTTTATGTTCAGCAATTTAGATCATAAATCCTAAGATGACTAATGTTTGATGGTTACCATAGCCCCACCGGTTAGTGGGCTAACGATAAGCTAAGTAAGGACGTCTTGACTTTTACCAGTTTTTTTACCGGTGGTTTGCAAAACCCAATGTGGGAGTTGTATTTTGAGAAATCCATAGTTGGATTAAATATTTCTCTTATACACATCATGTCTACAAAATATCAAGTCAATCGGAGAGTAAGAGCTAATTCATCCATAACTGTGAAAAATTGTCATATTTTTTATCGATTAGAAATGTGACTTTATAGATCAAATGGCTACTAGTGTCCGATTAACTTGATTTTTGATAGACATAATATTCATAAGAAGAATATCTAATCTAACAGTGGGTTTATCAAAATACAATTCCAACCTTAAGATTTTGCAAAACACTTGTAAAAGTATTGGTAAAAGGATCCTGTCAACCCCCACCCCCCATCCCGCCGCCCCCCCACACACAGAGATATATATATATATATATATATATCACACACATATATACATATTAGGAATGCTATTATCATGTGCTCCTGATACAAGATTGATTAGGTGAACTTAAGAGGAGTATCTAACCATTAGATTACTGTGATTTTTACCAGACATGGCAAACATAAGAGGGGTATCTAATCCAACAGTCGCTTTTTAAAAATATGGTCTGCAAGTACCTCTAAAATAAGTCACCTGATTCAAGATGCATCAAATGCAACTGATAATATCCTTCTTACATATAAATATATCATCACCCGTGAGAACTATTAAAGTTTTGTTTTGTTTTGTTTACAAAACAATTAAGGTAATTTGTTTTGTTTTCAAGGTTTTAATTTTAATTTTAATTTTTTTAACAATAGATACAAAACTAATCCTTACTCACAAACCTCCTTAGCTTAATATTAACAAATGGGTATTGGAATACTTTGTTAATGAATTTGAACCCAAAACCTCTACAATCAACGTGGGAATATGGGCCATTATACTAACATTTCAATTAAGTTGAAAATGAAAAATTGTACTAAACATCAGGCCTAGCCCTTGGCACAAGCAACATAGGCTTGTGCCTAGGGGCCCAATTTTGTGGAATTTTTAGGGCCCAAACTTCTCAAATGCCCAAAGCCCCAATGTCACATTCTGGCAAAATTCAAATTGATTTTACCTGTTAGCAGGCAACCCATGAAAAAAAAATAAAATAAAAACAAGAAGAGCCCCTCTCAAATCTTACTTCCCCCGCGGCCCCCACACGAAATCTGGTGATGAGTTATTTATATATTTTTTTCTTTTATTCTTTGATTTATTATTATGATTATACTTTTATTATCTTATTATAAGATGTGAAAATTTTAAAACAGGATTTTTATTTTAGGGTTTTAGGATTGCTCTGTGTAGTACTGCGAATTTATTATTATTGAATTGTTGTGAAATTTAAGATTTTTGATTTAAGGTTTTAGGCTTGCCATGTTAATATGTTATTAATTTTTTTTTTTTTTTGAATCCTATATATTACTAGTATATTATAAATTTTTTTAGATATGAACATTGCTAATTTCTTAAGAACTTTGTAAAAAAAGTTAACTAATTTTAATTTCTTTGTTATCTTAGGATATTCAATCATGCCTCATAAAAGAAAGTATAGTTCTGGACATGAGAAAAAAAAAAAAAAAGATAGAAGAATTTTGGTTTATGATTTTAGTAATGATATATGCAATATGCTTCCAAATTTTGCATGGTTACTAATAAAGCAAATACAAATATAGGTACTTTAATTTTATATGCAAATTTTTTTTATGTCATGTATTAGGGCCCTATGTTAAAAACTCGTCTAGGGCCTCCCAATTCTCCGGAACGGCCCTGCTAAACATTGATGAACAAACATTATTATGATATTTTAATAAACTTTTAGTAGAAGAAAAAAATTATTATTGTGAAATTAAAAAAAAATAAAAATAAGATTCCTTATAAGGCCCTACATGGTATATTATATGATGGATTTGGAGATGTCATTTAATTCAACAACAAAATTATTTTATATGGATGTGTTCTCATTTTGAAAAGAAAGGATATTTTATTGGAAAGAAAGAAAGAAACGGAAAATACCTAAAAAGTGGACGGCTTGGCATTGAATGGGTGATGGATATGCTTTCTCAGCCAGTGATGGCGACTTTAACTTTGCTCCTCCAATTATTATCAGAAATTTAATTTTGGGGACTTTTGTAAGTGCCATACCCTGAAAATATACCAACCGACCAATCAAATCCCATTTCTAATCACAAGAATTAATAACCAATCAATCAACGGCTTCCACGTACCTGCGCTTGGAGTCCGGGCAGCGCAGCTGATAAAATCGCCCCCTGAATTTTTTTCATTAACGCAACATTAATTAAAAAATTGAAAATCCAAAAAATAAAATCTATATATATACATAATTTGACTTTGTTTGGTTGCTAAGAAAACGCATGTAAGAATATAAAATGAATCAAAATCATGAAGGTTCAAAGTTTCATCACTTCGAACAATATATGGCCCACTGATCGAGTTGAGTTTTTCATTTGTTTTTGAAAACTAAAAATAACAGAAATTATTTTTCTCTTTCTCTTGTTTCTCAGCAACCAAATGAAGAATTAAGGATAAATTGGGGAAAAAAAAACCTGTGAGAAACCGAGGAGACCATCAAAGGGTCCGTGATCGATCATGTAATTTTCGATGTAAGCAAGACACTCATCAAAGTTCGTGTACTCCGTAAATTCCTAAAAAAAACCAAATTGAAAAAATAAAAAAAACAGAGGAAGATTGTCCATTAAGAGGAAATATAATATAATGAAGAAAATGAAATTGTAAAGGGGGGGAAAGAGAGATGTATATATAATATATGTGACCTTGTTGAATTGAAACCATTCGTAATAGGGAGGATCAAAGATTCCTTCAACATCAGATTTTCCTAGAGCCGGAAAAGGGGCATCAAGGAAGACAAGGTCGATTGGCCGGAGAACTGATTCCGGCCATTTTTCCACCTGTTTCTTCAGAATCTCACCGCTCGTTCTGAATCCATGCAGGCATAAGAATCTCGCCTTTTTCTCTACGTCTCCTTCACTTCCCATCTTTAATCTGTTGCTTTCTTTTTTTTTTTTTTAATTTTTAATAATAATAAAATAAAATAAAAATTCTTTTGATTAGAGAGTTTTTTCTTAGTTCCGCTTGCTTGAGAAGAAGTTATATTTATAGGCAGAAGCAGTCGTCTATGGACCAACCTCTTTCTGTAGCCAGCCACCATGTATGGAGTTGGATGAATGGAAACTTCCGTTCCGACGAATGCGCGTAACAACCACGAATGCCTCGTGACATAAATGCTAAAATAGAACAACGTGTAGACAGACTGTAGGCACCCTATAAGGCAATAATTAATGGTGGAGTGGAAAATGGACCGACCCAGATTACTTCTTTAGCATTCTACCTATGCAGATAGATGGAATTTAAATGTTAATCGTGTAATAAAATACGGAATACCATTGGAGTAGACGTTATCATGTAATAAAATAAATATATATAGGGTCATGTTGCCCTTACATCTTATTTTGATTATAGTTTTAAAAAATGTGCTCCAAGGCGTGCTCCCAGACGTTATCATGTAATAAAATAAATACATACAGGTTCATGTTGCCCTTACATCTTATTTTGATTAAAGTTTTAAAAAATGTGCTCCAAGGTGTGCTCGGAGCACGCCTCAAGGCAAGTCGAGCTTAAAACACCCCAAAACATAAAAAAAAATAAAGGGTTTTATACCAATAGGACCTTGGTATACCAGTCGGTCCCTACAGTTTTTAGTGATACATGAATATGCAGTTTTAGTGCATAAAAAGACACAATTACCCATATATAGATTTATTCTATATTTGGCGGTTACCAAAATACTTTATTAATATCCATATCTAAATTCTTAAAATCTCGCTCCTATTTAAACAATTTTAAAATTTCAAATTTTGATTTTGCTATCCATGCAAGATTTTCAAATAGCAAAATTATTTTTTAAAAAAATTAAACATATTTGGGTTTGAATATATATAAAAGCTTACATGAATGAAAATATACCAAAAATAATAGAGTCAAATTTCATATATATATTTAACAAATTTTGGAGATACATGAATCCCTGAAAAAGATTTTTTAAAAGAAAAATCCTAAAACATACATGAATTTTTGAAAAAACGTGTTATATTTAGCGTCGAACGGTTTTAAAAAAAAATACAGAGATACATCTTTGTCTGAAAAAGAATTAAAAAAAAAAAATTACAGAGATACATGTATATTTGAAAAAGACTTAAAAAAGAACATAGAAATTTACATAATGCATGTATCTCTGCACAATTGCCTTTGAATATCAACACAAAACACATAATGATGCATGTATCTCTGTACATACATACTTCTAGCATCAAACATGATTGAAAAAGCACAGAAATACATATATTTCTGTGTATATCCACAAGGCATACCGTATGTAAATATGTTTTCAGTCATTTTAATGATATCAAATAACTATAAAAATAAAAAATAAATACTTACCGTGAAAGAAATAAAAAAATTGAACATTAATAGTCATCCCCCTCCTAATCATCATTTCAAGTAGTTTGAGTTGAGATGAGTAAGCAAGGAAATTAAACTTTGTTCCATTTAGAGATTGTTGCCATAAGACATGAAATTAACCTTAGACATTGAAGATCTATATATGGAGTGTGGGGTTGCATGTGGGAAAAGAGTTAAGAGAGAGAGGTTCAAGAAATATATGTATTAACTATTGTTCACGGTAAATTTTACCGGCTAATGAGAGTTGGCCATGTGGAATTGATTTGAGAAATCAGCTAGCACAAAAATAGGAGATATGAAGAGCAAGCTAATTAGAAGTTCAAATTGAATAGGACACGTGGCTAAATCAGTGATTAAAAAAAAAAAAAAAGGAAGTTTAGGATTAGACACGTGGCAGAAGTCTAAGCTTATTAGAGACTAAGTCAAAATAAAGGACACGTGGCAAGCTGTTAGAAGAGATTAAAATATGGGTGGTTATTTAGAGATAATGGCTGAGGGGTTTCAGCCATAATAGGAGACTATGAATGGAAAAAAAGGCCACAATACCACATTCTCTGCCATTGAAGATCATGGATCAAACCACGACTAAAGAATGAAGCAGCAACTGCTATTGATCATGGAGGAGCAGTTATTCCAGCCGTGGAGTTATAAATAAAGATGAAGTGCAACATTTCAAGATCAAGAACTTCAACAATCAATTACAAGCATGATGCCTTGCAATTTTCAGTTTTTAAGCTTTCTTGTTTGAGTTTTCAATTCCCTTTTCGTTTTTAGCATTGTGTTTAGTCATTTACAATTCAATAACTTTCCTTTCAAGCATTCAGTCATGAATTCCTCAATTCCGGTAAGTATATTTTCTATAAATATGTTATTTCTTTCAATGCAATGCAATCCCTTTTCAATATAATTTCAATTCTTGTTTCTTTCTCGTCAAATATTGTTGATTTCTTATTCTTAGCATTCAATATTGAGACCCATAGGAAATAGAACCACTGATTTCCGTTAATCGCCTGATCTTAAAAACAGTGACCTTCTAGGCCTTGAGATCTTCGGTCTTAAGCTTCTACTGCCTATATAGGTGCTTGGGTTCGTCTTCAAACGATCTCCGGACTTTAATTAGTCCTGGCACGCCCGCACACCCACTTCACGTGACAAGAGATTTTTAGCTGAACAACTATTAATGGAAGATATAAGATTTACTTTAATTTCCTTTAGGGAGACATGCTCATGGTCCAAGCTTATAGTCTTCTAAATTGATTCAAATTCAAACACCTTCCAATTAATTCCTTACGTTTTGGAATTAATTCAAATTTTAAAAATCTTCTCATAAAATTGAATTATAGTTATAATCCCTATAAGATAAGTCAACCCTATCTCTAAATCCTAACTGAAAATATGTAAAGTGTATATTAGTCACTCACTCATTAATTAACTTAGGCTATTTAATATCTTATGCACATAACTCCTAACTAACTAACTAAAAGTCTTTAATTAACTTGGGCTATTTAATATCTTATGCACATAACTCCTAACTAACTAAAACACAGGATAAAAAGAAAATCAAATAAAATCCTAAAAACGTAAGATACTTAGTATCATAGGGCAGACTTCAGCTCTATTAGCGACTACGTATATTACTAGTTTCATAGTAAACTTCAAAGTCCACATAGTTTGAACTAACATAGAACTCATCTTATTATAGAGAACTACATTCATACAAATTCTTATTTAAAGGCTATCTTTCAACAATCTAAACTCATTTAGAACTCTATTCTAGAGAGTATTTGTTTTATAAGCAATTCTTTTATAAATAAAAAAAAATTAATTTTGAAAGTATCTTTTATTTATCCAAAAAAAAGTTTTTGATTTTGAAAATAACTCTTAATCCAAGAGTTCAATTTGACTTTGAAAATAACTCTTAATCCAAGAGTTTATTTTGATAAGAAAAAAATAACTCTTAAAGAGTTTAATTTTGATGAAAATACTTAAAAACAGAATTTCATTTGAAAACAAATTCATTTGGAAAAGAAGTCTCTCAAGACTAGAACTCTAATTAAGTTAAAGGATATAACATGATTGTAATTCTTACACTAAAAGAGTCCTACAGATGTAAGAAACCTCTCATAGCCTGGAGTTTCTAAACTACACTTAACATTTTTGTATCTAGAGGCTAAATTCAACTTAAATTAGGGTTAATGTGATCTTACACATGTTTCTAAGTCATTATGCAATCTTGGACAGCAAATGCATGCAAATAATAATAATAATAATAATAAGAATAAGAAACTCTACCCTAATAATTTCTAAAGGACCTAGAGTGTAATTTCTATGTTAAAAATGACCTAAAAGTTTATTAAACTATGTTTTTAAGCCATGATATATTCTGGACAAAATATTAAGTATACTTAAACTCATGATTTAAATATTGTAAATATGCTAAACAACCTAAAAAATGTAAGCTAATATGATCCTATGTAACAATATACAAAAACTATTGAAAAACATGCAAAAAGTGATGTTAAGGGCCTCAAATAACCATTACCATGCACACTAACAGGATATCATTAAAATAACCACGACAATAATATATTAACTAAACTTCACAAGGGAAGGGACTTACCTGCGCGATCGTTCCCTTATCCGTAATTGTATATTTTACACTCATGCTCAAACAAGAAAATAATCTCCTAGTATACTCACTATCAAGGCATTTGTAAAATATCATGTTATTCTACGTAAAATAACAACTATACTAAACCCTAACTACCCTAAACTCTAATCATGTTTCCTATATTATAACCATTGTTGTGACACCAAATTGTGTTTATTTTATAGTCTTTTCTTTCCTTT
>JAESVK010001087.1:519944-544841 GCA_017140935.1 Hamamelis virginiana
GCCCTTGTTCATTATATATAGACGATTGGCTCTCATTTATTGTTAACCAACACTATTCACATCATTTATTGAAGTTTTTACTCTCAAACTCTCTTCATCCATTACTACTCTTTGAGAAAAATCTGAGCTATTATTGTTGAGAATTTGAGAGACCATTAGTTACTCTTGTATTTATTACAAATCAGCTTTATGAAGCATTCATTGTATTGTTCTCCAATCATCTTCTATTTATTGTGAGTTGTAAGGGTTTTGAGAAACTCTTGTGGGTGAGTCGTCTTCCACCTTGAAAGAAGGTAAGTGTAAAATTTTCTTCACCTTGAAGGAGTTTTGATAGTGGATTAAACCTTTCGACGGAGTTCTTGAGGCGTGGATGTAGGCGGAGACCGAACCACGTAAATCGTTGTGTTTGAATTTATCTAACTCAAACTCTTGTAGTTAATTTATTTACTTGCTATATTATTTGCTTACTTGAAATCTTATATTGCATTCTAGTTATCTAAATATCAAGATTTCAAAAATACATAATCCCATTTTTTAAATTATTTTTATTTGCCTATACTCTATTCACCCCCCCCTCTAGAGTATATTTTGGGCTAACAGTTTGCTCTGCAACCAAGTCCTTCGTCATCACTCTTGATTTCTCATCCAAGAGCCATGAGTAGTCTTCGATCTCCACAAAGTCAACTCACTAATCTCCATAGAGATCAATTACCATGAATGATTAATAAATGGTAGTTTTCAAGGTTTATAATCCATCACAATTGATTTTAGCACAATATTTATTGAATTGGATGGAAAAAATGAGATGATACTCAAGAATGAGATCACTCTATAGCCTCTAAGGTTAATGAGAGAAGGGATGTGTAACGCCCCAACCTAACATCCGTACCGACCCTTCTGGATAGGTCAACACGTCTCAAGATAGAGGTACAACCTGTCTTGCTCATTCATATATCCTCACAAGAGCCATTAAATATATATAAATTTAACAATATGAAATGTCATGCTTATTCAAATGTCCCAAACGTTATATATATATATATATATATAATAAATCAAAATAATAATGCTAACATCCCTGGAAAATACGCTATGCCACGAACAGCGACAAATCCCAAAAATTGAGGAAATAATAAGTAATACACATCTCATAATCATGCGAGTAATGATGCAGAGTTCTACCATGAAGCTATCTAACAACCCTCGAACTGAGGCTTATCCAAGTCAAACATGTATCCCAAGTCAACCTGTAATTTGCTGCATAAAAGCAGGGGTGAGCTTCAACTTGCTTAGTAGGAATAAGATAACCTCTACCAATAATAATAATACAGTGATACATGGAATATTTCAAATAAACGGGATTTTCATAACGTTTATATAACAGTAAGTAAAGTAGTTATAAACCTGTGTGGTCTTTCAGTGAAAAACATATATCAAGCAGTTTATATCCAGTTCATAAATCAATATGAAAAAAGGTGTGGGTTTAGCTTAGTTTATAAACTCTAGATAATATCCATAGCTTTGAAGACCAGGCTCATAGAAAGTATATAAGGACGTTGCTCTAGGCTAATAAGTCTCCGGCACAACGACAACCGAAAACCACGTTATTCTAGGCAAATAAGCCTTCAGCACAACGACAGCCGAAACCACGTTGTTCTAGGCTAATAAGTATCCGGCACAACGACAGCTAAAACCTCTCGAGAGAAACCGATCAGTTGCCTAAAATATATGGCCAACTGTCGAATAAGAATATACAATATCCCTGTATACCAACCGAGCCTTAACCATGCATAATAGCATGAAAATATAATCCATTGCCAAGCGAGCATGTAAAGCAGTAAGAATATATATTTAAATCAATTTCCAAAGCAAGCAGGTAAAGCTATAAATGAGTGGCATATAAACATATCAAAGCATTGTTTCAAAATCATTTATAACCATCATCCAAAAACAGGAGTGAGGTAGGTAAACCATATACCATCATGATATATAGAAAACAATTCTCGAGGAACGTCATATTCAAATATAAATACGTTTTATGTCCTGACTGATATATAACATTTCCATTTCAAAATATTCAATCCAAACAAAAAAATCAAGGAAACAATGGTAAGAATATCTCAACGTTTTTCTTTTATATAGATATATCTAGGAAATCATGCAAATGAGCTTTAGACCAAGAATTTCAATTGTGTAGATATATATAAACAATTATCACTATATGCCTTTATAAAGTATTTCCATAAAACATGCATTAGGAAAGCCCGTCCCCTAGTTTTATAGACACATCATACCTAGTTCTAAGTAGCATTCCAGGAAATATAAACAAGTTCTCAAAACGTTTCATTTATGTTCCTTAGTTTCATTTCATAAACATGCCACACAAATCAATAGTTCTTAAACCAGTATATTCCATGTATCCAATTGACAAGTTAATAATTTGTAGGGTTCTCAACATTTGTAAGTCATAACATTCTCAAATATGTTTAACATCCATATAGTTCTCAAAACAGTTGTAAAACGGGCACATTATTATTAAGAGTAAGAGGTTACTTATCCTTACCTCAAGACAACAGTGTTTTCAACCCTTTGCGGCTCCACGAGCCTCCCAAATGCAATGCTCATGCACCAATACAAGTGGTCCTCCAAAGGACCTTCCAAACTGAGAATAACAAATCATACCAAAGAAAGAATCAAAAGAAAGCACGACAGATTATAAGCTCCAAAGAGAAACACAACCCATACTAAAAAAACCCTTCACTTACGATCCTAAGGACTAAACACCTAAAAATGCCAATCCAAAGGTCCTAAAGCTTTCAAAACATATTTCCAAATATGACAAGATGCTACATATTGAATTCCATGGCCAAAAGCAAAACAAAATAGAAGATATAGGACAAAGAAAATAAAATGCGCATAAAGGGAAAATCTGGTATTTCCCGAAATAAATTTGACCTCAAAACCATTAAATTTAGAAACTAGACTTCAAAGCTTTCCGTACATATAAAATACGTCCAAAACGGAGTTCATATGCAAAAAATACGCATAAAAGAAGAAATTAAGAAAAATAGGCAAAACTGACCCATTACTGGGTATTAAAACAAGCAGTATCGGTACTGGTTTCCTCAGTACCGGTACTAAAACTTTCTGCCCAATGCTAAAACAAGCAGTGCCGGTACTTGTTTCCTTAGTACCGGTACTGATCATCCCTGCTGCACACATTTGAGCAGCAAAGGCCCAAATCTTCATTTTTCAAACACCAAACACCTTCAAACCTTCAATATAATTCCTCACAACTTAAAACCACTCACTTGCAACCATAAATAACCCCAATCTATCATTCAAACTCCAAATCAAGATGTATAACACAAGCATTTGAAATTTAAGTCTTAAAACCCAAAATACCAACCCATTTCTCATTTAAAACCCACCAAAACTGATAAGTAAGCCAACCCAGCCATGGATCCACTTACCAATAGCTTCAAATCACTTTCAACAACAATACATAACCCAAAAATTCGAGATTTCACCATGCATGCTTGAAAATCCATTTCTAAAACCCATAATTGTGCATGTATGCTTTAAAACCCAAATAAGTTTTCTTGCATGTAAAAACTAAGTTAAAACTTTCCATTAAAACCCTCAAAGTTGAGTATAAACTTCTATAAACATCAGGAACTCTCTCATTAACAATGAATCAAACCCATACCTAAACATACATCCGAAAATGACAAAGAAAAGAGAGAAGAATGAAAAAGTAAATGAGTTGTGCAAGCTTGAATTACCTCTAAAAGATGATATCAAGAAATCCGATGGCTGATCCGGCAAGATTCTGGTGGGTGAACCACCCTTCTCGGCAGCTCTCTCAGGGCTCCCTCTCAATCCCTCTCTCAACTCTCAAACTGGTAAAAGAAGAAAATGAGGAAGAGAGGAGGTAGCCCACGATTTTAAAAAAGAAAAATGGGAACTTGTTTGCAAATTTTGTAAAAGTTTTAAATATTTCAATTTCCTTAATTTACAAGATACCCAAAACTTAATTAAAATTATGAAAGTAGTACATTAAAATTTTTGGGGTATCATAGGATGCAACTTTTTGGAGGCCCTTTCTCCCTAGATGATGAGAAAAGAATGAATTTATAGTCCTAAGTATGCCCTAGTGACATCATCATAAGTCGGCACAGTAAATTTCAGTAAAAACTAATTTTTCCCGTACTTGGATCAATCAAATGTGGTCCTAGATCGATCCAAATTGTCTATGTATGTGAAATTTGACAAAGTACAGGATTTGGATCAATCCAATGTGGTCCTGGATCGATCCAAAAGGTTGTTGTTTGCCAGTTTTGGATTTCCAACATTTTGGATCGATCCAGCATCACTTTGGATCAATCCAAAAGGACTAAATTCCAATTTTAGCATACAATTAGCATTCTGAATCAATACAAACCCCACATTGAATTAATCTTGACTTTATTGACCAATAATAATATTTATCAAGTGGTTCAAGGTTTATAAACAATCATCTAATCACCTAGACAAGGTTAACTAGGTCTCTAAGTCACTTACCTTCCTAGTCCATGGTTATTTAAAGGCTTCAATCAAGCTTCATGATAGATACAACCCAAACCAAGTTTTGAAATGAAACATGACAACACACAAAATCTAACAAAAACTTACCTCTAGTGTTTCTGGAGTTCCTCTCTTTAGCCTCCTAGCTTCAAGCAAATAAGCCTTTAGAAGATCCCTTAATTTGTCAAAATCCTTCAGAAAATTTTCTCTCTCCCAAAACCTTAAACTCAGGTCCCTATTTATAGAAAATTGGCTCGAGTATGAACGGTCAAGATTAAATATGAACAAGATGATCCAAAGGCTCACATTGAGTCTCCCAAGGTCATAAATAATCAGATTGGGTAAAAAAGTTCGAAAGAAATCGGATAAAAGACCCAAAACCAAATAAAAATTCGGAGTTTGGAAACAATCAGAAGAGGGCCAAAAGTGGCCGTCGACCCTAGGATGGCCAACCGTCTCCCCTTGATCGGTCCTCAGAGTCTCCCAAAAAAATCTCCAGATTTTTTAGGGTTTCGATGTCTTTTGGAACTTTTCAACTTGTTTTCGATGTATCTCGAACATTTTAGTCCAAATTTGATAATTTAGAAGATAAAATGACCATAATTTAATCATCTATGTTTCTAGTAGGGTTTGGGTTGAAAAATTATTGACCAAAGTCAAAAGGTTAGGTTAACCAAGCTGGTTTAGCCGTTATGAACCATTTTAGCTCAAATTAGGGTTTTGAAATTGACTAACCGATTGATAAATAAGTGAAATGCTACTTATTAAAAGATGTTTTGAAAACCATTTTGAAAACAATTTAAGGTTTTGAAAATCATTAATTTTGGAAAAAAAATGTTGAACCCTTATCATTTTAGGTCAAAACCTTAGAGATGGTCAATTGATCCCTATGGACCATTATGAGCCAAATAGATCTCGATTAAATCTTCGAAATAGACTCTAAACATCCATACAAATTCAATAAAACAAATTGAGACAAATTTAGAGGTCAAATAGAAATTATGTGGGGGAAAAGGTCCATTCTGCCCCTTAAGTCACAACAGTTTTTAATACCCACTGAGCTTCGATTGGAATGACATGATGTAGACGCCCCATTTTTGACTTATAGAATATAAATCATCATTTTATGTCCCACTGGTCGAGAATTACCAATCATTTTTGTGAGCAAGACTGGCTTGTTTTTTGTGATGGTGCATATCAGCTAGAAGCTATTTCAGTCGCAGGAGGAGTAGTTCTGTGTGATCCAACAGGGAAGATCAAAGCTTGCGTGACAGAAATAAGGCCTGGAGGATCTGCTTTGGAGGCTGAAGCTGTTGGCTTAGCTGTTGGTCTTCGGTTGGTGCACTCACGGAAGGAAACTCTGAGGATCAACAAAGTAATACTGTGGCTAGATGCAACATCTTTGGTTCAGGCGATTAATTCTAATAGTTGGCCTGCCAGCATTTTAGCTCTTAAACATGACTGTAATTACCTGTGGGATCCTGCCTTGATTAGAAAATGTTTAAATTGTAATTGGGATGAGAACATTTTAGCTCATACTGTAGCTTCTTGGTGTTATAGAACTAAGCAAGCTGGGAACTGGACCATAGATGACTTACCCAAAGACCTCTTCTTAGCTCTAAATGTCTCTGTCCCTGGTTTGCTTAATTTGTAATTTGGTTTTGTTGTTGCTTAATGGATTATCTTCCAAAAAAAAAAAAAAAAACCTAGTCCAATTTCATGATTTTAACCAAGAAGTCTGCGAGATAAATGATAATTTTCTTGCTTAATTGGGTCTTCATAATATCAACATCATCTGCAAAATTTTCTCACACTTGTGTATTACTTAATTTAATTGGGTACTCTGTTCATCTCTCTCTATGTATATGTGTATATATCCCTATACATATTATGATCATTTGGATCACTTAATTATACCAATTCCTATTATGTGGGTTCTCAATTACAACATCCATTGTCGTGGTTTAACTTGCTATAATTAACTATTTTTCCTTTAATTTATTCATTTTCGGAGTTTTTGAATTGGAGAGTGTATTTACAATTTCCATGGTCTTATTTTTCTAAATTTCTTATAAATTCTCATGTAAATTTCAAATTCTTGGGTTTCTACAGTTTCTCTTGTGAGAGTAGGAGATTCGAAATGATACCCATGAATAAGAAGTTGGCTCCATGACCTACGCAAAGAGACATGTTAGCCAACATACAATATTGTCATATTGAGCAGCAAGAGTATTATGAGATCCCCATTGCTAGAGACATGCGGCATAATCTTTTGAACATTAATGATCGTTGAAATAAAATTGTAGGAGATATATGCTTCTATATTTGTCGATCTCATTTCAATCCTGCAATGGTTGGACGATAGATTTGTGGAAAAATGACATTTTAGTACATTCAATTTTAGAATTAATACCAATGTGGTCCCTAAACTTTACTTTTACTCGATTTAGTCCAAATCTTTTAAAAGTTGTACTAATGTGATATATTAACTGACATAATTAATATTCTATTTGTTAAAATTGATGTCTGTTGACAGAACTGCTAGTTAGTTAATGTTAATTCCGTCAGCAACCCAGTTAGCATGCGTCAATTATTTTTAGTGGACAGAAAGTTAATTCATCAATTAATGTCTCAGATTGGTACAATTTTTAAAAAATTTAGACTAAATCGAGTAAAAGTAAAATTTATGGACCACATTGATATTCACTTCAAAGTTGAACCTAGCTACTAAAATGTCATTTTCCCTAGATTTGTAAGTATATTTTGTTGTATATCCAATTTGTTGGATTTTGTAGTTTTTGTATTTATGTATTGAAATGTGTTTTCTTTTATGAATTATAGTGATTTGTCCCTTTCCAAGTGTTATAATAGCTACATTTGGAAGCTAACTTTGCAACTTGGGTTTCTTAACCCATAGAGCTAGTTTTCAGATTAACAAATACTTCTTGCATAGGAAAAAAAAAATGCAAAAAAGAAGAGATTTTATTTTGATTGAAATTTTACTGTAAAATTTACTTTTTGTTCACTGAATTCCAATTTTACACGTGAAAACAGGGTGGTCCTAAGATTTAGGGGCCTTAAGCGAGCTCTTAAACTTGGCCTAACTACATATTAACATGAAATGAATTGCATAACCGTTTATGAATGACTAAATTAATTTGTAATATATCAGCTAATATAAGTAAACTAAATTTAAAAAAAAAAAAAATGAAGAGAGAATTGAATTAGTTGGTAAATGAACAAGCGAAGTAGCTAGCTAGCATACACAGGCATTTGATTTGGAGGATGAAGTCATGGAAGCTTGTTGTTCGTGCAGTTTGCATATCTTGACTTGGTTGAGGACATTTCTAGCCCACTGTGCAAAGAAGGTTTGGTTGTGGCCGACCTTGCCGTCTTTGTAGAAGATAAAGCAACGGGGATCATGTTGAGGAAATGGGCATTTCTCTTCTCCCTTCTCTTCATCCCACCAAGCACCCTCGTGTTTCATCCCTGATAGGTCTGCCATCCAGTGATGAGCATACTGTCCTATCCCTGCAAGCTCTAGCCATCCTTTAGGAAAAAACTCCATTATGCTACTTTTCCTATCCATGAACAACATATTTGTCAACTGGGCTCCATGAGGTGATGCTACAATGTCCGTGTATGTCATCACTTTCACCTGAATATATCATAATATCAACTTCATACATATCCTAAATGCCACACCCAAAAAGATCCATAAATTAATTTCCCTTTAGAAGCACTTTTTAAGGAAGAGAAAATGTTGAAAATTCATATTTTCTTTTATAAGAATTTTTAAACTCCTTTTCTTCATTCTTTGATTTCTTTCTGAGATCCAAACGGAAACTTAAGGAATTTTGATTTCAATTTTTTTTCCATTTTAACAAGAATAATTTGCATTGAGAATTTCGATTGCTTTCGATTGCTCTGTTCTGAGTCCGCGGTGATTTATTAGTTACTGTCATGTTAGTTGTTGATCCTAAATGGGCCATAGCAACTTATATATGTATAAGTATAGAGTTTGTGGCTACTTGCTAAGGTGAGGGAGCGCCTTAAGTGGGAGTAAAACTTGATCGGGGCCAGTGATCACCCCAGTTCTTTCAACAAAGTTCACTACACATGATTTATAATCAATGTCTATATATGTAGAAGTTACAGTTTCAATTTCTCTAGAAGTTGGTTTCAAATATGAAGCACAATTATATTATGTGCAAGTTCTATGCCAACCATTCTTTAAAAACAATAATTAATGGAAAATAATTAGAGAGTCCAACAGAGAATTAAGAAATTAACTGCAAACCTGTTCACAGAAGCTGAGATCTTCAGACTGAGCTACCTTCAATAAACATCCCTCCACCCTCGCGCACTCCCTTGCGAATATATCAACTACAGCTGTTGTATTCTTGAATGATCTAGAGCCTCTCCTCATTAGTAAAGTCAGCCTTATAACTGGCACTCCATGTTCATCCACCTCTACCCCTCTACCTGCAGGGTCCATCCCACAAAATCTCCTACCCTTACATCTCAATAAATCACAAACCTCAAGCTTCTTCTGCTTCCCCATTTTCCCCAAATTATGCCTCATCACAACCGCCTTTTCGAAACAATAAGACCCATGATCATCTCCTTTTTCAAATCCTTTGACTTCAACATCTCCAAAATTCGTTTCCATAAGGTTCTTAAGCCATAATCCCATTCTAGCCCTTGTTTCCCCCCAATGGAATAACACCCATCTATTTGGTTTTATGCATTGATTTTTTATAGACCACCCAACAAAAGGAGCCATAGCACAAATACCATGCCACAAATTTTCATAATCATAGTAAGTATCTGACACAAATGTGAGTCCCTTCATGAGTATCGCCGCGTCTGGAAGGCTACCTGGCCATGCCAAGGCATACAAGTTTTTCGTGCCATCTTCTTTGTTATGCCCCTTGATGCATAAAAGCCTTCCCTCGGATGCTTGTGAAGGGAAATAGAGGTACTCCCCCTCGTTTTCTTCATAAGTGTCATTCAAGGAGCTCATAAACCAAGTGTTACCGATCATGGCGGATTTGGCAAGGCTGAGGTCTATGAGAGGGAGGAAAGTGACCGAGTCTCGAAGCTTGGAGGTCAAAGTTTCGAGATCAGTAGAGTTGTTATTAGAGAAGTTCTTACCCTTCCATTGCTGAAAGAAAGATAATGAAGGAGTTGGAGAGAAAGGAGAGGCTTGGATATGGAGAAGGATGAGAAATAGGAGTATGAAGAAGAGGTAAGCAATAAGTTTGATGAAGTGACATGAGCTTTTGTGTTTGATAAACACTTTGGGGATACTTTCAACTTCCATATTCAGATTGCTCTGCTGGGTGGATTGAGAAGCTGAATCTATGGAAGGCATGCACCAAGAGGTTTGTGTAATGACTTTTAGTTTTATATATAAATAAAGGAGTTGGTCTTAAGATTGAGACGCTTAAATAAAATAGAGAAGATGACCCATTAATAAATAAGAATGTCCATATTTCCAGGTCAATGAGGTAGAGCTCGGTGGTGCTATAATCAAACATGTACACAGAATCCAAACAATTCATCTCTCTCTCTCTCTCTCATGCACTTAACAACAGCACCACAAACTAGACCTCGATCTCCATTAATTACTTTTAATCAGATGGAATTAATAAACACAAAAATAAAAAAATAAAAATAATAAATGAATAGGAAAAGAGAAAAAACTAGACCTCCCCATTATTATTTCATTCCAAACAACAGTCTCAACCTCAATTAGTAGGGAATTTAAAATTCCAAATGCAATTATATCTCAAACATTGCCTCAAATTAGTTATAGAATACAGGGATTGATTAGTTTCCTGTAAACATGATTAAGCCTAATTTTCATATTATATATTTTCACAAATTATTTTTCTATAATCACGTACTAATAGTGCTATAAATTGTCCAAGAACGTACATTGAAACTAATTTAACATTGGCTTCAACAATCACTTTGTTAAAATTCATCCTATATAATTAGCTAATAACAAATCAATATTCACATCCTACAAATTGACAGCATAGCAATTAAGTGGCCTACCAAAACTACTGTCTCAACGAATTCATATATACTCCCAATAATTTTCTTCTTATGCTTATCTAAATCATCAGAACTTAACTTAATCCAATTTGGAGAAATCCACCTAATAAATGTTAATTAAAGTCTTATTAAAACTAATTGTATTATTACTACAAGAAGTGGGATTATTGAAATATATATATATATATATACACGTATTCTAGATATGTCAAGAACATAATTCGCAAAAATTAACTGCTTTCAATAATTGAAAATATACTATATGGTTCAATTCACTCCTAAAGTTCACATACATATATAATTCCTAGAACACCAAATTTGCCAAAGAAGATTACCTATATATTTTATCCATAATTAAGAACTATTATTCTTCCTCATATATATATATATATATAAGTACTTTTACTAAACTTTCAAATCCAATTCACCAAATAATTAATTATAATATTAGTAGGTACTAGACAAGAACTACATACTAAGTTCCACACATACCTCGTTCACGTACGTGCTCAACAACAATTCATATATATATATATATATATATGGCTAAGGTCTTCAATCCTACCATGAATAAACAACGGTTTAAAATTTTTCTTACTGACCATCTTTGAGATCGCTTCTTTATCGTACCTATGAAGCCTTTGTTAGGGCTATATACTAAAAGCCATGTTTTTATGTTATAGATCTTAGTATTTATTTATTAATGAATTCTGATATTGCATTTTAAATGAGAATCTGTATGAGCTATGTTTGCATTATATTATCTTCTAATGTTATGCATGTGTGTCTTTTATTCTACATAGTAGATGATCTGGTGTGTAGAGTTCGGCTTACACACAGAAGATCAGATCATTAGTTCTTGTAGAATATAAGCTTATTGTTCACAATCTGAGATGGAGTTGGACACACCATCGGTAAGATTGTAGCACATAATTTCAGTAGGTCTATCTTGACTATGGGGAATGGTTTAGTTCCAACTTCTAGTGCTAGTACACTTGTGTGTATTGAACGGGACCGTATTGAGGTAATTATTTTATACTGACATATAAAATAATTAATACCTCATGGTTATTATGAATACTTATACTCTTAATCCCGAAATAATTAATGGACACATGCATTTATTGTTAGTTATTTTGATTCATAAAGAGTGAGATCTTTATAGGTCAATAATCTCGTTGAGTTGGATAACTGCATTAATTGTATGGTGAATATTTATTATTGACGGAATCCACGTCCTGGTGTAGGGATTGATGAAACCCCCTTGAGGATACTTATAAGTTTTGATTATGTCAAACCCTGCAGGTGGATTTTGTATCCGACATATCAAATAAGTTAAGTGGAAGGTCTCAAGGAGATTAATAGATGTTGATTAAATAATATTGTCAGTAATTTAATTTAATCAACGGGCTATCTGTAATCTTAACGTGGGGAGATTAATTAGTATTTAATAACAAAGAGTTCGAAATTTATTTTCGAATAAGGTAGGGAGTGCAGTTATAATTCTTTAGTGGAATGAATTATAATTAATGTAAATAGGTTTTTAATATTTACATTGGGAGCCCGAAACTTATTTGCCTTTAGGTCCCTACTGTAGCCTATATATATGCCATGTTGGGCAGCCTCTAGGTTAAAAAGACGAAATACTTTCTCTAAACCCTAGAGGCAGCCGTCCAACAAGGAGAGCACAAAGAGAGTCACTCTCTCTTCACGTTCTGGCATAGAAGGAATACGGTAGAAGGCTTGAAGAGCTCGAGCAATCTTCTGCAGTTCGTCATTCATTGAGACCAATTCAAACAGATCTCAAAGGTACGGATTCTTCTATATATGTTAAAGGATTCGGATTTTTTTTTTTTTTTTTTTGTGGCATGATCCATAAACATTATCACGAGTTCATGGGATTTCCGCTCTCAGCAGCCTTATGTATAGTTGTTTTGAAAAAAAAAAAAAAAACACATTAGAGATTGGACCCACCAAATCTTATAAAAAACAATTGTAACTTAATCAAAATAGGATAGTTAAAAATATTTGCTACTGTCTCTCATGTAGCAAAAGAAAATGATATAATATATCAAAAATGTATTCCAAATGATTATTCAGTCCTACCCTTTTTTAGTAAGTTAATATCTTTTATATATATATATATATATATATATATATATAATAAATGGAGGGTTTGGATTCATTTAGGATACTTTTTTGAGATGTACAGCATTGCTCAAATGTAGAATAAAATCTTGATCCCGAGTTCTATTTTGAAAACTAACATTAGCAACTTTTAAGTCCCAATTAATATTTGTAAGAAATATTCAGTGAACAAGTTTAAAATAGCTTCATAGAAATTCAATACTCCGTATATTTATCTATCCAAAAATAAATATTTATTAAATAATGTTGAATACCCTCTTTTTTAAAAAAATAAAAAAAAATAAAAAATATTGTAATATCTACTCGTCACGTATGCGTGCGTGTGTGTATATATATATATATATAATCAGTCCCAATCTTATAAGGATGTTCTATAAGGAGATACTTATCTATCTTATTATCAATCTCCATTGGGATAAATATTTTGAAAAACCGACCGTATATTGGATTATCGTGCTAATCTTTTTATGTATGTCTTATCAATCACAGTACGTAATATATTAATTTTTCTATAGTCACTGATAGTACTAAAATTTGTCCAAGAACGTTGACTAGTTTAGCATGGGCTAGCTTCAACCATCGATCACTTTGTTAAATTAAATTTATTCATGTCTTGTACGTCCCTGTTCACTCTAAAAATAGCAAAGCCACGTATAGGTAGATGTGAAAAACCATATGAGCTTCCACATGTGCATCAGAAAAGGGAAGATTAATTCAAACATGTGGAATTAAGCATCATGCAATCCTGCTAAGTGTCAATGCCCAATGAAAGGAGCAGTTAGTGATTGAGCTTGGAAGTGGGATGATGACCGAGTTAATGGACCATGAGTTGAACGGTTATTGGAAAGTAGTGGGGCATGCATGTCTTGTTGCGGCACTTACCAGCAGTTGCAAAAGGAGCTATATATACGAATTGAAGAGGAAAATGGAGGCATCATCATTAACCCAGAGCTTGGAAGTTTGATGTTCATATTTCAACTTCTTTCAAGTCTGCAGTAGCTTTTCTTTCTTGCATCGTAGTTTAGTTTCAAGCTTTCAAGTATCCAATCTGAAATGGTAATGTTCGAGGTTGTAAGTATATTCCCAGTTAATTTTTATTCTGGATATGCAATTCTTATTTCTTAATTAGTTGTTTGCTTTATTCTAGTTTATTTGTTTTCTCGACATTCAATTCTATAACTCAAGAAGATGAACCTCTATCCTTGACAATTGCCTGATTTCATTTTAAAGTGACGACCAAATAGGCATTAGAAGTCCATTCTAATCCCACGGTCATGAATCAACAACCATATAAAATTCTTAATTTTAGGAGCACTGACGTACGTAATTTCAAAATCCATTTAAACTTTTTATTTGAGCTCTGTTTTTTTATTTCTTGCACCTCAAGCCACATGTATACTTGTTTTAACAGAAATATGCTTATTAGAGACTGGACCCCACCAAATCTTATAACAAACAATTTTAACTTAACCAAATAGAATAGTTAGAATTTTTCATTGCCACTGTCTTTCAAATAAGAAATAGATAGAATTAATAAAATCTAGCTTGATCCAAAGTTCTATTTGGACAACTACCTAACGTCCGCAACTTTTAAATCCCAATTTATATTTCTAAGAAATTGTCTATGAACAAGCTTAAAAATAGCTTGATTAGAAATCCAATTTATCTTTCCAAAAATAAATATATATTAAATAATGCTGAATGCTTTTTTTTTTCTTTTCTTTTTTATTTTTTTCAAATATCTATAGTAATGTCTACTCGGCATAAATGTAAAATAGATAGAGCCAACTGTAAACACAAATTCCGCATTCTCGTGAAAAATTAGAGAACAAAAAAATATGGACAAATTATAGAATTTCTTAATTTGATTTGTATAAAATATGTGTGTGTGAGTACAGTCTTCTGTTGTGCTCCTCTGATTAAATCTCCACAAGACTTGATTTGATTTGATTTTGATCCAAGGGCTTGATGCTTGATCTTGAATCATGCTTAGCTTGTTTTATTGATGTTGAATCAAGGGCGATGAGTACGCTTGATCTTGAATTTGACTTTCATTTGATGTTGATCCAAGGGCTAGAATAGATTGATCTTGAATCTGGCTTCAAAAGTAGAGGACTCGGCACATTTGTGTGGTGCTTGATGAATCTCCACCATTGAAGATGGTTAATGGGAAACAGAAGGTTTGGAGTTTGATGACAGCCATGCTTTGATTGGCTTACTGCTTGCTCGTAAAAAGTGTTGTTCAATCACAAGCGTAGGATCTACCGTTGCAAGCATAATAATACATGGAGTCTCATGGTTGTGTCCTCAGAGATAGTCAACCAGAGAAAAACTAGAAAATCCTTATTAAGAGTTGTTCAGTGTAGATAAAAAAAAGAAATGAAAATCATGGGTTGTTTTGAAATTAGTTTTGTGTAAAATACACAAGGATTGTTTATGAACTTAAACAAAGAGAGAAAAGAACTGGGATTTAGAGTTCAACCTGTTCACATCTTTGGTTCTAATTCCTACACTTTATACTCATACAGAATACATTGAAGAATGGTCTGGATAGGAGATTTAACAAATAAACCAGATATTTACTCGCCCAAATTACATTGAAGAATGGTTTGGGTGGAAGATTTGACAATAAAAACTATCCAACTGTTCAAAAAATAGGATATTCATGATAAACACTCATTGAGACATTTTTACAAACACTTTGAATGCTTTCAGTGCTAAAAACTACCCGTGGCAAGGAATCCTGTCAACAGATAGTAAAAGCTAGCAATTCCTTGTGGATCATGAACAAATACTGTGTTTATTACAAATATCCAAATCTGTCAAGTTAGGACATGTGTGAGAAATTATTACCTCAGATGTAAATCAAATATCCCTCATCAATCCCAGCTAAAGTGTTTAGCTACTCATGATAATATAAATAAACTTACACAAATCAAAATAGATGGAAATCATGATTTAACTGTTAATCCATGAAATCAACTTGTATAAACTGAAAATCAAACCAAACTTGTCTTGTTACAGATTAAAACTAACAAGTAATGAACTTACAACCTTTAAATCAACAGAAATAACAATCTAAACTAAGCTAAAGTGAAAGAAAGATAAGAAAGATGAGAGAAAAGAGAGAAAAACTTAAAAACCTAGTTTAAACTAACATTACAAGTGAAGAACGTCCTTTACAAAGATCTAACAAAAAGCTTATATAGGAATACAAGTGAAAATACAAAAATGCCCCTCAAAAAGTCACAAAAACGAGATACTTTGGCTAAGGCGGCGCCCATTACCGATAATGGGAGAAGCTACTATCGGTAATTGCTCTTCTGGAACAATGCTTCGAGGCTAAGGAAACTACAACTACCGATAATGGTGTGTGTACACTATCGGTAGTGCTCTTGGATTGGTTCATGATGGAGCTTAAACAAGAATCCTTTATCGATAATAGACTTTGGATCTATCGATAATGCAATCACACTGGAAACTTGGCTTGTTGCTTCTATCTCTCATTACCGATAATAGAGTATGGCACTATCGGTAATGAGTTGCTTCTGATTGGCTGCTGATGGTCTCGAGACATCCATTACCGATAGTAGGTATTGCAACTATCGGTAATGCTCTTCTGCAGGACATGAAATTTGGCTTTCTTTTGGTTGAACTACAGATAATAGGCATTAAGACTATCGGTAGTGATGCTTGACAGGTTCCTTGATTGCCGATTCTGCACTTTGAGGTGATGACTACCAATAATGGGCAACACCATTATCGGTAGTGGGTGAATTTTGCGGAATTTCTGGGTTGAACGATACTCAACTTGCTTCAAAACTTACATCGCCTGGCTTAGCTCTTATTTTATCCCAAAAACACGAGATTCCTACAAATAAGAAAATATCAAACATAAGTAAAAATTGTTAGGTATACCATATGTATATGTTGGCTAATTCGACTGACAAAAGCCAGTGTTTGTGATTGATCTCAAGCCAGTAATCCCTGAAAGATCTGTGACTGCATCAAGCTCGAAAGAAACTCATCTTCTCGATAATATTCAATTGCTCAAGCTTGGAATGCTATTATTTTGGTTTTATTTCCTAGGAAGGTAAGTTCGACTTAAAACCTAGGTTGTATGTATGACCATAGGTGAGATTTATTGCCCTAGTCTCCTAGGAATGATCCTTATGTGCTTTTTGGTCCTTATTCATTGAAAATCATTCAAATTTGGGCCTAAACACTTCTTGGATCGATCCGGCATTTTATGTAGGATCGATCCTATTTGTGTTCTGCACAATTGGATCGATCCAGCTTTCGTGCCCGGATCGATCCTAGTGACAGAGGAGTTTGGATCGATCCGGCTATTTTTGTAGGATCGATCCACTCGTATTTTGTGACCTAATTCTTCTAAAATTCGAGGTTTCTTGCCCTTTTTAATTGTTTGAAACCCTAGGTTCTCACTGCCACTATAAATACTCCCTTACTTAGCCTTTATGGGTGTGTGAAGTATCTTGAAAAAGCTCTCAAGTAAAACCCTAGGTTTTCTCTAGCTTTTTGCTTCACTCTTGTTTCAACTATGCATACATAGTCTTCTAGACTTGTCTTTATCGCCTTATGCATAGTTCCTTATAGCTTAGCTATACAAAACTTCAATCATTGAGTTTGATTAACGGTGGAGTTCCGTTGAACGGTGGATTTCCGTTGGCATCGTGGATTTCGGTGTGTGGAGCTTGGTTTGTGGATTCAAACGGTGGAAATGCTGTGAAGGCTACGTGGACTCGCAGGTTGCTTGTAAAAGAAAGGGATTCTACTGGTTTGTGGATTCAAGCGTCGATGTTGGTAGTTTTACCTTTCTTGTACTATGGTTATTCTTTCATAGTGATTTCTGTGCTCCCGAGGTTTTTTACCCGTTAGGGTTTTCCTCGTATATCTGGTGTTCTGTGTGATTGTGTATGTTCCATATTCTGTCAACTGAACTTTTTAATGGTTGGGTAATTAAAAGTAACCTTTTCATTCAAGAAAAAGTTTCCTCAGAATTTCAAAAATGCTAGTTATAAACTACATATATACATCAAAAGTTAAGTAATTGAACTACTTTATCCTCTTTGGAAGTGCATGATTGCGAAACAATCACTTACTCCTCTCCTTCTTGCCCTCCCTTTCCTTAAATGAGAGCCTCTTATTTATAGAGAGGTTAATGCTTATCTTCAAGGAATCTTGACCAATTAGAAAAATAGTTATTTTCTAATTGATTTAATTTAAAGATAAGTAGAAGACTTATCTTTTTATGCGATCGTTCACTAATCAGACAGTAATCAGCACCTCACCAAATTTTTGACGTCTACACCAACGTCCTTGAGTAAGTAAAGCATTTGGTGGCATATATATATATATATAAATGGTCAAGTAAGCATACACTTAAATAAGCTTATGTCAGCTTATATCAACATGAAGTCCATAGATAAGTGTGTGATGCTATTTTGAAAAACCAACCGTTGGATTAGATAATGTACTTATACATCATGTTCAAAAATCACATTAATGATCCAACTGCTAGTTTCTTAGAAATATCATTGAGAAAAATTGTGACAGTTTTCAATGGTCACAGTTTTTCATAGCTATATTTGGAAGTTCTGACATTGGATCACCATAATTTTTTTCATGCACGACATCCATAAGTACAATATCTAATCGAACGATCAATTTTTCAAAATATGCATCATAGAACAATCCATGGCCTTCAAACTTACATAACTTATGTAAGCATATGCTAACTAGATCTGGACTTCTCAACTTAGAATAATATAAGCCAAAGCCCTAGCCCTAGCACTATAGACCTACAGTGCTCTGGGTTGACGGGGCATGGCCTCCATTTTTTCATAGTTTACCCTTTTTTTTTTTCTCAATCTTTTCTTAACATATTCTCTTCACTTTTCAGACATCCTCTCCCCTTTTTCCTTTTAAATTTTGAAATTCAAATCTTCCTCGTCCCCTCTCTCTCTCTCTCTCTCTCTCTCTCTCTCTCACACACACACACACACACACATCCCTGAATCTGAATCCTCTACTTATGCTTTTTGTACTTATATTTGCTTGGATGTTAAGATTATGCCACGTCATTCAAATATACTATTCGTCTCTCACTTTTGATGATGTGTAATGATCTAAGATATCAAGCAAATACAAGCACAGAAAAGTACAAGCAGAGGATCCAAATTCCACATCCCTAGATGCTGCAACCCTTTAGCCACCCATTACTCCAACTTTACACTGCCATTAACTTCATTTGGTAAGTTCCTTTTCTTTTTGGCTTTTTTGTGTTAAGTTTTTGCAATTTATTTTTTAGTTTAAGATTGTGATTGGATGTAGAATTTTTTAAAAAAATGCAGGGGCTAAAACTGAGCCAGACAAAATTAGGTTTTCTTTCTCTTTCTCTCACTTTCCAAACCGCCACCAACCTCAATCGGTAAGTTTCTTTTTCTTTTTTCTTTTTTCTTTTTTTTTTTTTTTTTTTTTTTTTGTGTTCGATACTTGCAATTTATTTTTGTTTTCATTTTATAGTTTAATGTTGTGATTGGAGGTGGAATTTTTTTTTAAAAAAATGCAGAGGTTGAAACTAGTCCAGACCAAATTATGTTTTCTTCCTTTTTCTCTCACTTTCCAAGAAACTCAAGATCATATACATTTACACATTATATATATAGTTGCTATGGTCAGGTGCACCTGATGCATCTTGCATCAAGTGCCCTCTTGTAGAGCCACTTGCTCTATAAATTTTGGAAAACTGATCGTTGGATTAGATACCCCTATAATGTATGTCATGCATGCCAAAAATCACAGTGATCCAACAGTTGGTTTTTAAGAAAACTGACTGCTAAAAAATGATAACATTTTAAAGAACAAAAAAGTTATAGTTTTTCAAAGTTACATTTTTCAAAAACCAACCGTTGGATCGTTGTGATTTTATATATATATACTCTATTTTTCACCGTTCTCTATATTTTGAGAAATGTAGGAGGAATAAACATAGATTTTTGTGTGTATTTTCTATCCTTTCCATTCTACTTTCTCGGCAACCAAACATGAAGAAAACAACATTATACCAAGTTAGGATTGAAACACCAGGGAGAATCTATTGAGTTAGTTCTATCATGAACAGAGGGATTGAATAATTTCTCAAATCACTCCCACAAATTTTTTTAGGAAAATTACACTTTGCCCCTAAACTATAGGCCGTTTTCATGTTGGCCCCCTGTTGTTTCGATTGCATCAATGTGTACCCTGAACTATTTGATTGTATCAAATTACCCCCTTATATCAGTTAGCCAATTCTTTTTTTGATTGGAAAATTTTGTTAGACTTGTTTATTTTTAATACAGTATTGTCCCAATATATAACCCTAGAAGGGGGGTGAATAGGATTTTTGGCAAACTTTAGCAAATATTACCAAATAAAATTATATTCAATTAATTTCAATACAAACAAATATATTTAAGCAATTAATTGAAAGGAGGAAGGGAGACAGAAATCAAACTCAGCGATTTAACGAGGTTCGGACTCCGCCTACTCCTTGCCTTAAGCACTCAACCCAAGGATTCTCACAATCCACTAAGGATTAACTCATTCAAGGTAGAGAAACCTTTATACAGTCTTCTTTATCCCATGTGGAAGACTCTCACCTAAGCTACAGTCTTCTTTATCCCATGTGGAAGACTCTCACCTAAGCTCACAAAGAACCTCTTCAATGGCTCACAAAGAACCTCTTCAATAGTGGCTCACAAAGAACACACCCAAGTGCTCACAAAAAACACTCAATAGCTCACAAAGAACTCTCAATGGTGTCTCACAAAGAACACACCCAAGTGCTCACAAAAAACACTTCTTCAAGCCTCACTAAGAATGCTTGGGCAATGCTAACCAAGAGCAACTCTTCAATGCTCACCAAGAGCACTTCTTCAATCTCACAAGATATACAAAAGATGTGTACAAAGATTAACTCCTTCAAGAGTAGAGGAAATACAATTAAAAGCTCACACTAATATCTCTCAAGGATTTAAACTATTTGGCTCAAGAGAGGATGATGAATCTTGACTAAATCACACAATATAGATGAATACTAGATTGATATAAGTTTGTGTATGATCATTAGTTAATTCAAGACTCATAAAATGAGTATAAATAGGCTCATAAAAAAATATGGCTGTTTAGAGACAAAATAGAGCCGTTAAAAACTAGCTGTTTGAGTTGCAGACAAGTCTTAGTCGACTAGACGAAAGGGATTAGTCGACTAGCCACTAAAAAATCAAAGTATTTATTTTTCTCGGGCACGGTTAGTCGACTAGGCAAGGACGATTAGTCGACTAGACAAGTTAAAAACAGTTTGGGAAATTTTTTAGGCACGGTTAGTCGACTAGACTAAATTGATTAATCGACTAGCTCTTCTGCATTTTATAAACAAGGCTACTGAAGTGTCTTTAGTCGACTAGACTAAGGGAGTCGACTAAAGAACCCATTAGTCGACTACTCTAAGTGATTAGTCGACTAGACTTGGAATTTCCAAAATTCTAGCTACTGGACCATGATTAGTCGACTAGATAATGTTGGTTAGTCAACTAGAATGCTCTTAAGCTAAAAACTTGATATTCTTAAGTCGAAATCAACTTATAACATCTAAAGTAATTAACTAAGCATTCAAGAGCATTTTTGACTAAGTTCAAAATATTTTCTAAAGATGTTTAAGCCAAAATAATAAGTATAAAACATTTTATCTTTTAAGTCCATAAAGCCCACTATGAGTTTGAATTAATTTTTGACCAAAATGTGATTTTCCAAAGTTAAAACCTATGGTCTTTAAGTCAAGGTCAATTGAGCCAACAATATAGTTCATCATATAGAGAGATTTACATAATAAATTCCTACGCACTCACACAAGAATAAAAGAAAGATCTTCATAAATGAAACTTCAAGTCTTGTTCTTGGCTTGCTTGGCTTCATCAATGAATTGTATGATATCCCAAAAAAAATTTAAAGTTATATTTTATGATATTTCATTAAAAATTTGGGGGTGATGTGTAAATTAAAAAAAATGTTAATCTTCATATTTTAAAATTTTAGTTGGGGTGATTTTTTTTTTTTATAAATAAGCAGGTTTGATTTTTAAAATAACTTAAAAATAAAATAAAATAAAATATTTGCAAAAAAGCCATCTATCTCTTTTTTAAAAGAAAAACGTGAGCTACTACTCATTTCAGCCTTGGTCTTCTTGAGTTCGAGAACCAGAGAATAGTGAAATGCCGAGAGAGAGAGAGAGAGCTGCTGCGAGAGGCACGGCTGCCGGACCTTGGCCAGATTCCTTGTGGGAGCTCCCATACCCTCTTCAACAGGTGAGTGCGTACCTTGCAGGTTAATCTTCTTCTTCTCCTCCTCTTTTTCATTTTCTGTTTTGGGAAACTTAAAGATCAAGTCTTAGTTCTAAATCTGCATTTTGATATTCAAAGAACTCTTTATTTGAATCAATGCTTCTGCGAGATGGATTATTAAAGATTTAAAAATCTTTTTAAATCAAACTTGAACTATTTGGGGTTTTTCACGAACAAGCATGGAGATGTTTTTAAATTTGTTAAAAATCATGGTGGGTTTTTATCAAAACTGATTTCAAGGCTGTGATAAATTGATTGGGGTAGATTCTAACATGTAAACCAGGTTTGAAGAATTTCATGTGAAAACTGGACATACATGGGTTTATATTTGGGATTTATTTATGTCATGTGTGCCGAACCTCTCCATTTTGAGTTTTATACTGAATTTGGTGGTCAGATTGAAGTTTCTTTAAGCTTGCTTGTAATGTCTCTACTGTTGGGATGGTTTGAAATTCGAGTTCCAAGTTGCTGTGCTTTGGATGCCATGAACGGCAGCCATTGCTACTCAGATTTAGCTTTAGCTTGGGTTTGAGTTCAATGTTTCCTTGATTTGAGATGAGTTGATAAGGTTGATGTTATTTGAGATTTCTGGTAAATAAGCATGTTGCAAAATGTGCATTTTGTTTGTATTTTAAATCTGGAGGGCTGGATGCAAGCTTATATGATTTATTCATGGGTTCAAACTTTGTTTTTGCTAAATCATGATGACTTTTACTCAAATCTGATTTCTATATGATGTAATCGCATACTTTTGAAATCTGCATATGGCTAGATCCGTGATTGTGGGAACTAAATTGTTATGGTTTGAGGTTTTTCAAGCATGCAGGCACGATTATGGCTTTTGGGTTGTGTCTTGCTATTCAAATAGTGAACTGGGGATGTAAGAAATAGATCGGTGGCTGGGTTTGGCTTGCATACCAGTTTTGGAGGGTTTTTAAAACTTTTAAATACTTAAATATTGATAGATTTCTTGCATGCATAAGTTTGAAGCATAAATCAAGTCTATTTAAGCTGCATGTGAAATTCAAAGTGTCCAACCATGGGTTTTGATCTTGGGTATTGATAAACTCTTACTTTTGATCTTTCATTATAGTTTAAATATTGGATCTCTTTTTATTTCAAGGGTCTAAGTGAATTCAGTGTAGTAATGCAGTTTACATGTGAATTTTGAATAGTTTTGAAGCTAGGTCTGAGTTAGGTTATAAGAGATTCAAAAATTATGTTTTGTTTTTCTTTAAAATTTTAATCTTTTATCTCATGGAGGATTTCATGTATACATGAATTTTAACTGATAGTTTCCCATGTATTTGAAACCTGTATAAGAATGATTCTGGGCAGCAGCCATGATTGCTTGAGATTTTAAACCTTGATTTGGGATTTACAGGAGTTTCAAGTGTTTTGATTTAAGGTTTGTGTCTTGGTTGATACAAATAAGGTATTTTGGGTTGCATGTGACTGTATTTGAGTTTTGAGGAAGCAAACTAAGATTTTTATGCATTTCAAGTAAGTTATATAAAAGTTGGAAACCAGTTTCGGTAATAGTTGCTTACCTTGATGACAACAGCCTTGCTACTACCAGTAATGCTATCTTTTATGCAAACCTTCATTTCTTCTTTATTTCTTCTTTTCTTCATAATTTTCTCATAGGTTTGGGCGTACTTTATATGCACTGAAAGCTTATGAAGCCTACTTTCTAAATTGAGGTTTTGAGGTCAAATTATTTTTGGAGAGAGAGATATTCCGGAAATACCATATTTTCCCCTCGTGTGTGCACCTTGTCTTCTTTGGCCTATATCCTCAAATTCGCCTTACTTTTGGCCATGGAATTCAATGTGTGGTATCCCAACGCACTTGGGAATAAGTTTTGGAAGTTCTAGAGTCTTTTTGTTTGGCATTTCAGGGTTTTGACCCATAGGATTGCGAGTGAGCAGTATTTGAGAGTTGTATTGTGTTACTTTTGAAACTGTGGATGCTTGTGCTTCCTTTTGATTTTCTTTGCGTGCATTTTTGTTTGTTCTCAGATTTGATTTGGATCCTTTGGAGGACCACTTGCATTGAGTGCACAAGCATTGCATTTGGGAGGCTCGTGGAGCCACAAAGGGTTGGAAAATACAATTGCATTGAGGTAGGGATAAGTAACCTTTTACTCTTAATGATGATATAATTATTTTATATCTGTTTCGAGAACTTCATGAATATTAAACACATTTGAAACACTTCAATCTATGAATGCTTAAGAAACCCCGTTGTTTATCAAATTGTTAAATAGATACATGGAATACACTGATTTAAAGACTGTTGAATTGTGTGGCACTTGTACGAAATGAAACCAAGGCACGGAGTTAATATGTTTTGAGAACTTGTTAATATCCAATGGCTAAATGTTGAGAAATTTAATACTATGTGTATATAAAACTGGGGAACAAGCTTTATAAATTCATGTTTATGGAAATACTTGTTAAGGGCATATAGTGACAACTGTTCATATCTTCACAACTGAAATTCTTGGTATAAAACTCATATGCCTGATTTTCTAGATATATTTACATAAAAGAAAGATGTTGAGATATTCCCATAATTGTTCCCTTGACTTTTGGGTTGGATTGATTGTTTTGAAATGAGAATGTTATACATCAGCCAGTGTACAAAAGTGAATATATATATATATATATATATATATATATATATATATATATATATATATATATATCAC
>JAESVK010001087.1:549228-567315 GCA_017140935.1 Hamamelis virginiana
AGAAGAAAGGAAATGAGGGGGAGGGGGTGTTTGGTTACGGGTTATGTAAAATGGGGGGGGGTTTTTTACAAATAATATTTTTTTTTTTTTTTTTTTTTTTTTACAATCACATCCTTAAGCTCATATAAATTTTAAAGTCACCCCCAACTTTTATAAAACTTCAAAATATGAAACCCCTAACTTTACAAAAATACCCTAAAGTTTATAGATAATCGTAAAAATGAGCTTATAAAATTTTTGAGTTATCACAAATATATATATATATTCTTATTCGACAATTGGCCATATATTGTTAAGCAACTGATCGGTTTCTCTCAAGAGGTTTTGGCTGTCGTTGTGCCGGGGCTCTGAGAACAACGAGGTATTGGCTACCGTTGTGCCGGAGACCTGAAAACAGCGTGGTTTTGGCTGTCGTTGTGCCGGGGGTCTGAGAACAACGAGGTATTGGCTGCTGTTGTGCCAGAGACCTGAAACCAACATGGTTTTGGCTGTCGTTGTGCCGGAGGCTCATTAGCTTGAGAACAACGTTCTGTTATACATTCTATGAGCCTGGTCTTCGAAATTATGGGCATTATACTGTGTTTATAACTGAGCTAAACTCACTTTATTTTCTCATGTTGATTTATGAACTGAATATGGAACTACTTGACCTATGTTTTTCATTGAAAGACCACACAGGTTTATAACTGTAATATTTATTATTTCATAAACGTTACAGAAACTCCATTTATTTAAAGTATTTCATGTATCACTGTATTATTGTTATTGGTAGAGGCTATCTTATTCCTACTGAGCAAGTTGAAGCTCATCCCTGCTTTTATGCAGCAGATTACAGGTTAGCTTGGGGGTTGCATCCTTGATTTGGGACAAACCTCTGTTCGAGGGTTGTTAGAGTCGCATGGTAGATTCTGCATTGGACCTGCATATTGTTGAGATGTGTAATATTTATATTTTCTTGATTTTGGGATTTGCCACTGTTTGTGGCATAGCCTACTTGCCAAGGATGTTGGCATTATTATAATTTGATTTATTATTATTGTATAAGACGTTTGGGACATTTGTATGAGCATAACATTTCACATTGTTAATTATGCCTATATTTCTTGTCTTTTAGAAGAATATATGAATGAGCGGGTCAGGTTGTACCTCTATCTTGACACGTGTTGACCTATTCGGAAGGGTCGGTACGGTTGTTAGGTTGGGGCGTTACAAACTGCATCAATGTAATGGCTCTCTTCATGGTCCTTAGTGAATATACAACATATTCATATTCACATAAGGTACGATGTAATGCATGAGCTTCATAATAGTTCAGCCTTCATTAATTGACAACTTGAATCATGTTCTTATAAGCATATATATATATATATAATGGATATTTAAGAACTATAGGATAATGTCAATTAACTAACAAGGTTAGTCAAATAATCACTCAATAATTTTTAGCACTTAACAAAAGTGAATAACAAAATATTCATATGCACAATTGAATAAACAAATAAATCAATCAATGATTTGTGGCTCCCCCTAACAATAAGCATATAAAGATATTAAGCATATGCATATTTTAGGTAAAACAAATCAATATATGATTCAAAGAATTCATAATAAACATTTAATCATATGCATATTCTAAACAATCATTCATATGCATATTTCTTGTATCATGGATGTGTTTTACCACAATTCATGTTTGTAAATATACACAAGAATACTTGCAAATATACAAAAGATGCAAATCAAGTAGAATCACAATACAATGATTGTTATCATCAAAATCAACCAACAAGGGTGGAAGCCATAAGGTTAACATACATTATTTGTCCTAAATTGCTAATGTGTCTATAAGCATATTGGTGAAGTTTCATAATTTCTCTCAATTTATTTTAATTTTTATGAATTATTTTCTCCATACAGTAAATAAAATTCATAATAAATAAATTATACTGAGAAAAATCATGAAATTTCACCAATATGCCTACAGACCCATAAACAGTCCAAGATAAATATTGTTGTCACCTCTTATGATTAATCCATGGAATAAGCAGAGGAAATAGTCTTGTCACAACTATTTCCATTTCCATGGGAGGTGACTTTTCTTTAATTATAACCTACAATCAGATATGATAATGGTTTTTCCAATGACAAATATATATCTTAACGATATACATTTATCATTAGTCGATGTTTAAGACGGATTCCATTCAAATTGCAAGCGATAAGGAATAAACTTTATTGATAAATGATGAGAGATTCACACTTACAGAGTTTGTCTAAGACAAATGATAACTTTTCCAAAAACCGTACTATGAATCTTCTTACAACTCTCTCTCATAATTCTATTTTCTCTCTCTTAGAATCTTACAGCCAAAAAAATAAAAAATTGAAATTCGATCCCTTTTACATGTACATTCACTCTATTTATAGACAGAAATTCTCTAACATAATTTCAGTTTCAGTTATCATTTATGTTACAACAGGTAGCAATAAAAATATTTGCATACATCAAATAATAACAAAATATGTAATTACAAAAATATCCACAACTTCTATAGATCCGCAATCCTTAATTCCCGCCTTAAGTTACCACTGACATTTATTCAAGTTGCCCATCACAGATTTGTCCATTGCATCCATCACATTGCTACACTACTTGCATCCTTCCGCAATATCTTATAATTGCATTAATTCTAATGGCCAAACAAAGGTATAATTCCAATCCATTTAATTTACTATATAACAATAAAGTCCCCTCGCAGCAGACCCGCCAAGACGAGAAGGACAAGGGTTTGGTGCAAAATAATAATGGACATTCCTTAAATCAGCAATGCAGTCCGCGGATCAAGAGAAATTTTGCATTATATCGACATATTGTATGAATAAGAGAGCCATATAATTCCAGGAAAAAGAACCGTAAAGCAAATAAGGAAAGGCCAATAAGCTAATTTGGAATTATAAAAATGAAAAATTACTATTCAAATTCTTTTATTGAAGAGAATATAAAATAGAAAATAATTCAAGGATTGAAAAGAAAAAATAGTAATTGTGGGAAAAGGAGCAAAGAGAAACAAAATATAGAGTAAATAAAGTGAATATGGGTAAAAGTCAAAGACTTAAAAAAAATGTAGAATTCACAATATTACAACAACTCTGTATGTGTTGTGGGAAAAAATAAAAAGGAAGAAGTATGTGTGGTAAAAAGAGAAATAAAGAAAAAATGAAGGACAAGAGAAATGAAAGAAAAGAAATTAAAAGACGTATACATTTAGAGTTGTAAATAAATGCAGTGGGAACTAGTCATTGGGAGACAAAAGTGCATAAGGCAAGTAGAAAGAGAAAGAAGAGAGAAAAGAGTAGAGAGAAAAGAAAAGAAAATCATCAACAATGGCTGCCAATGACAAGGGAAAAAGAATAATGAGAGCGGAGGAAAAGAAACCCAAACAACAAACAACAGCGCTATATGTCTTTGAATCTAAAGAGTCACAACACTTTAGCCATATGTTAGTGATTAAAGTAATGTTTGTTTATCATCAAAATGTGATCAACGGAATTGACCTTAGGGCTAACAAGTTTCATCGGGTTCATCTTATTGAGATTATATTTTGTGGAACATATAATAAGTTGTTAAGATAGGGTTTGACTTAATAACCATACATGATTATCTTAACACTAACATTAGGGGATGAAGGATTAAGTAACATGAAGGGTTCATTTAGTTTTTCTATTCACCCATACCTAGGGTACGTCATGATATGTTGCTAGAGGTCACTCATGATTAGTGAATGCCTAATGATAAAGTGTTATCATTGAGGTCAAAATTGAAATTGTTCCAATTGAACCATAAATAGAAAGATTCTATTTTTAAGGAACATGAGATGTCCCTATCCACTACTAGGTTGGGGTAAACCTAATGGGTCACACACATAAAGGGCATAAGTGAGTCTCTTGAATTAAAGACAGGGGAATATTCTAATTTATAATTAGCATGGTCCTTATTATTAGTTGTTAATAAGTAAGGGGCTAATTTATAAATATAAAGAATATTAAATAGAAACCCTAGTGGTTCTCTATAAAAATAAAATGATAGTCATGCTAGCACTAAGTAACCATCATCAAGTAAAGAGAAGGAGGCAAAATTAGAGTGGAGAAACCCTAGGGCCGTGACCTAGCTCCCTCTCCCTTTATAGTCGTGCTCTCTCTCTCCCTCTCCTAGCTTACTTCTTCCAAAGGTTGTGAAGTGCAAGGGTTCTTGAGGTCTTATGTTGGTGTGGATACCATTAGAGGCTTCTATTTACCATAAAAATTATCGCGTGGGCATTATAAGGATTTTTCCACGTGTACAGAAAAGAGAATCAATGAAGTAATGCCACGTGTAAACTAGAAGAAACTTTTAGAAGCTGATATGTGGTAAAACTAGAAAAATAGGGAGCTGACACATGGCATATAAGGAGGGTTTAAAGGAAACAGATTAGTCGTGACTGATTGTTAGAAAGTGGCCCACGTTGTTAAAGAAATGGGATCATGGCCCATCAATTAAGGAGAATGGAGAAGTGTGCTGTGGCAGTTGGCAGCCCAGTCAATAATTTATACGAAGCAGCAGCTATGAAGAAGACACACAACTCAATCCAGACAGCCCATGGCAAATTCCTCTAAAGCTTTGTTTCATTTCCTAGTCTAAATACTCTAGTTTTTAGTCCAATTCCACTAGCAGTATCGTTATTCTCAGAGCAGTTTTTAATTCTCTTCAGCAGCAGCAGCAGATCATCAATTTCTTTAGTAGCAGTTCATCAGCTTTCGGTTAGTTTGTAATTGCAGATTCTGATTTCTAATTTTATAGTTTAATTCTTACTTCAATTGTCAATTTAATTCTTGTTTTGTCCATTTAAGCACTGTAAGTATTTCCTTTTATCTCTTAATTTCAGTTAATTTAATTTCAGTCAATGAAGTTTATTATCTTTAATTTATCTCTTTCTCTTTTAAGTTATTATTTTAAGTCTTTTAGATTTTTAACACTAGAACCCAAGAGGATCAACCTCTAATTCTCGCCAACCGCCTGATTCCAATTCCAATTCCAAAGTTACTGACTTGGCATTTTGGACCTTTCCTAGATTCTCAGCCTGGAAGGTGCTAGAGGTCGTGTTCACACGGTCTTTGGGCGTTTTGAGCCCTGGCATGCCCATGCATTAAGACCTTACACCAAAGGTCTTGAGACTGTCGTTTTCACCGGGAATAACTTCATACACTTGGAAGTTTGGATTCGTTCTTAAAGTTTCATCAAAAAGGCAAGTCAAGTAAGTTATTAAATTTTTTAATTTGTATTCTTACTTGTATTTATGATCCTATGCTTGTGCTTGTTTCTTGGGTGGTTTGTGATGATGGATTCATGTTCAAAATAAATTTTTATCGTATGTTCTTCCGCTGCGAGTCCATTGATCAGATCCTTTCATTAGACTCAATTTAAAATCTCTTTCCGAAGGACTTGATTTTAAATCAAATTGATTTAGGCTTCCTTTATGTTAATTACATTTTCTAAAATTACTTTTGGAGTTTAAAATTTCACTCAATCTAACTATTTGCACAAAAATTGGTTTTCGCAAGGTGCGTGGGTGTGCCAGAACCAAATTTGTTCAAATTGAAGCCAATCCTTTTGACCTCGGGTGCCGGTTAATTAGAAAAAAGCCAAGAAATTAATCAAATTAATTTTTGACCAGTTAACAAGCCACCTTGAAAGTTGATATTAGATGAAATGATACGCGATTGTGAAGGGTTGGGGTTCTTCCCTTATCGGGGTTTTTCCTTGGCTATGAATTGATCAATAAGACTTTAAAAAAAATTAAAGAAAGAGAAGATGAAGACGATGAACAGTAAATTAAGCTAATGAATTAAAAGCAACCTAGTTAATGAATTAAAAGCAAGTTAATCTATGAAATTAAAGCAAGCTATTGAATGAAAGAAATTACCTTTGAAGTAAGTAATTTGCGATTACAGCCATTAAAAAAAAAACAGGAAATTAGAGCTTAAGAACTACATAAACTGAAAGATAAAATATGTAGTAACTTGATGGGTGATGTTGAGTGTGTTTTCCTTGAAGCCTTATTCTGCTATTTATAGAGGAAATTTCCAGAATTTTTCTTGCTCTCCAATCTTCTGTTGCTTGCCGCTTAATCATCTAGTAATTGCCCACTTCGTGCTATGTGTCCCATGAACATAGGTAACTTCTCTTCCATTATCTGTTAGTTGACACAAAAATAGGAGTCATCTCCCCACTATCTGTTACTTGCCATGAAGATGACAAGCCTGGCCTCTCACCACATTTTAAATTTTTGATCCCATTGTATCTTCTATTTTGACTTTGCCAAAATTGGATATAATCAGGCCCGGCCCTAGCTATAAGCCAGGGAAGCAATGGCTTAGGGCCCCCCAATTTTTGCAAAAAAAAAAGGGCCCCCAAATCAGGTAGCAATAGTTTGTAGACTGAGTAGTAGCAAAAAAAAAGCCCACTATTTTTTAATTCAATTTGGGATTGGGCCTATTTTTTCACCAAAAAAATGTGGGCCTTAATTTTTATTTGTCTTTTAATTTAAAAAACCCCAATCCCACCTAAACCAATTCCCCACCTGACCCAATTTACAATACTCCACCCTTGAAAAGATTTTAAAAAACCCCTTTACCCCACTTGACCCCATTCCCACAATCCCCAAAATCATACTTTACCTTTCGTCCTCTTTTCTTTCTCTCTTAATACCCCAATCCCCCATTATTGGTGCAGAGCAAGCTGCCCATGTTAGAGGTATGCACTAAAACCAATCCTAAAGAGCATATTCATTTTCATATTAATATAAGAAGGTATTACTTGTCGTTTATATATTGAATTATATATATGATAATGTCCATGAATAAATGATAAGAGAAATATGTATCTCAAGTTTATTGAGATATGGAGACTCATATTTCTCATCATAGTTATCAGAACCGGACCGGACATCGACCCGGACAAGAGGCTGGGTGGTCGGGTCACTGGTTCAACCATCGGGTCAATGGTCGGACTAGTGATATAATTAAATAATTAAAATATATATATATATATATTAATGAAAAAAAAATTCTAAGCTAACACATCATAAATATGTATTTCTAACATAAACACTCTTCTAGTCTAATACTATTTAACAACTAAAATTTCAAACAATTCAATTATTAATATTATTATTTTTAAAAAGTCCAATTTTCTAATTGACTTTGATTATTAAGCCAGTGTACTGAGGCACTATATTAGTACATTCCATTAGCAAGTATAAGCAAGCACAAATTAAAAGCACAATTACACAGTATTTCATTTTAATTGATGTCTTATATAAACCTAATGTAATTTTGGTGATGAATGGACAATAAAACCCCTCAAATTATAAGTGATTGTGTTTGAAAAAATTGGGAAATTGGTCATTTTAATCATTTTTTTAAATCCCTTAAAAAACCGCCCGGTTCACATAAATCCCCCCGGGTCACATGGTTCACTAAAACCCGCCTGGGTTAACCGGTTTTCTATGGTTTTTTTTACTTAAACGGTCCAATTGCCAACCCAGCCCGGTTCTATGGCCGGTTCACCGGTCCGACCGGCCGGGCCGGTCCGGTTCTGATAACTATGTTTCTCATACACATTTATTCTAAAAGGGTTCCTACTCATAGGTTTATTAAAGAGGACATTTATTAAACTAGCAAGAGTAGCACAGATTTAAACTAACTCCAATGGGAGAATAGGTAGTCTTTCCTATCAGTGTAGTGACACTAAGGTTAATATGTGGGTGCATATTAGAAAATATGTACACTGAACTTGATCTGCTAGAATATTCCTATGGAGTTTAAGTCAAAGGAATATTCTTATGTTACGTCCAATTGGTAATCCTAAGACCTGAGACGCCATGGATGTCTTATGCCTGAGTTGTTAGGGTTTGATAGTATCTTATACAGCCTTGATCTTAAGGTTGTAGTCGATACTCATTGGCTCTAATAGGTCTTGCATGAAGACATATGAGTGGTCAATAAGGAATCACCGCTCTCAGTATTATGAGAGAGAATGTTAGGGTCAGTTCTCAAATATAACTCTCAATGTGAATCTCTGGCCAGAGTGATAGATGAACTATGAAAGAGTTTCATAGGGTTCATCTTATTGAGATTATAATTTGAAGAACATATGACAAGAAAGTTAAGATAGGGTTTTGAGTTATATCCATACCCTGAATATCTTAACTATGACATTAGGAGATGAATGATTAAGTAACAAGAAGGGTTCACATAGTTCTGCTATTCACCCAAACCTAGGGCATGTCATGACACATTGCCAGACGTCACTCATGACCAGTGAAAGCCTATTGATAAGTGTTATCAATGAGGGCATAATTGGAATAGTTTCAATTAAACCTTTAAATAAAAAGTTTCTATTTTAGGACACATAGAGATGTCCCTAGTCACTGCTAGGTTGGGGTGAACCCAATGGGTCACACACAAACAAAGAACATAAGAGAGTCTCTTGAATTAAAGAGATGAGGGAATTTCCTAAAACTAATTCCAATAATAACCTTATATATTATTTGTAAATATATATATAAGGAATTAAGTTATATATTAATTAGTAATATATAAAAGGAATTAAGTTACTTTTAGAAATAAGTATTAAATATAAACCCTAGGGGTTTTCTATAAATACTAGAGCTTGTGACATGCTAGCACTAAGCCTCCATCCTCACTTTAGAGAAAAAGTTTCTCTCCCTCTCTCAAGCTTGATTCTTCCATTGTTGAGAAGCTTCAAGGTGATCGACTCAATCGACGAGGGAGATTATTCCTCGTCAACGATCAAGATTAATAATTTATAAAACCGCGTGACAATTAATCTCAATTCGATTGTGACTAGTGAGCACGGGTGTCGAACCACTGGGAAATGCAGGTTTATACTAAAAGACTTTTTAGACTCAATTCAAGCGGAAAGAATATTGTCAATTAAATTGGTTGGTGGTAAATGCTCTGATTGGGTCGAAGCGAAAACTCAGTAATTAAATAAAGCTTAGTAAAAAAATGCAGTTAAGTTGGTGGAATGAGCGGAACTTGGGTGAGAAGCCCATTGAATATCAAATATACAATTTATGTTTATAAAATCCTCACTATAGTAATTATGTATGGTGGTTCTTCCAACTACAAGAAGGAAGTCCCAAAAAGATTATGAATACAGGACAGGCAAGTTTATCCTGGAAAAGAATGGAATATCGCTATCCATCTTAAATGGGGAATAAAGCATGCGGGTTTGTATTCATACCAATAAGAACCATTGCATAATTATATAATTGCAATCACAGATGTACAATTATATGATATTATATTTGGCAATAGTGTGCGGTAAAACCTTCACAACTATGCAATCACATAATACAAATAGAGGGATGTTTATAAAATAGGATTGTAAAATGAATCCAACTTCATCCTCACCCAAGCTTGGAGTATTAGCTACACATCACTGGAGGAGAATATCCTTTATCCAGGACAAGTTTTAAGGGTTCACGGGATGGAAAAAGAAATAAAAGCGGTAATTAAATGACTGAATAAATAAGGAAAATGGCAGAAATAAATAAAGAAAATGGCGAAAATAAATAAAGAAAAGTGACTGAAGTAAATAAAGAAAAGAAAAGACTTAAGTAAATAAAGAAAAAGACAGAAAAAGTAAAGAACAGTTCTCAAGTGAGAACTGAGCCATGCATAAAAAGGAAAATAACAGAATCGGAAATTACTGAAATTAAAAACTTAATCGGATAGAACAATCCTCAAGTGAGAATTGAGCCAGGCATTGAAAGAAAAATGGCAGAATTGGAAATTGCTGAAAACTGAAACTACCGAATAAAATGCGAAAATAAACTGTAACTTGAATTAAAATAGCAGAGTAATGATTCAGAGCTTAAGTCATGAACCCTCAAAATGTCGTCGTTACACTTCTATTTATAGAAGGAAAAGGTAAAAGACAAAAATGCCCTCAAAATATCTAAAAATATCCTAGAAGCCCGCAGCCGCCTTTGGCTATCGATAGCGAAGGTGCACTATCGATAGAGGCGCTATCGATAGCGTATCTTGGCTATCGATAGTCAAAGTCAAAATTTTGACTTTTCTTGCAGAGTTCAACGTCTGCTCTTTTGGTACTTCCCCCGGCTGCTGTGGATCCTTTTCGGACGTTCCTTTGATTCGAGATGCTCTTCAGGGCTTCATCGGTGACGACTTTATTTAATATAATCTGCACAAATTTCTTGAAACAGAGATTCAAACCCAATTGTACAGATATTCATATAAAACGCTAATTATTAAACAATTATATATATAAGAGAACATAGTAATACCATAGTTGAATGGTATGATTGTGGTACAATCACAAGGATTCAAGCAGTTTTGTGTTCGTGTGGACTTCGTTGGAGACTTCATCCGTTTGAAGTTCGAGATCAACAATCGCAAATCGAAAGGTTAATCAAGTAAGTATCATTTATGTTTGATAAATATATATGCTTGTTATGTAAATCACATGTCCCTATGCTTGTACGATCAAAGGTTAGGATGTTTGATGATGGAATCAACTTTATAAAATTTTTATTTTGTCTTCCGCTGCAATTCCATGTATTTCGAACAAATCCTTTCAGTGGAATCAGAGCCAAATCAAGCATGGACATGTGTTTAATGATGGCAAGAATGGATTTAATTAATTAAAATCAAAAATCAATAGTTTTGGAAGCCTTAGTGAATTCGGCCATGAGAGGTTCTCATGAACCTCTTGTGTTTTGCTTGTTGTTTTGGTGTATAAATGGCAACTAGGGATTTTAGTAACCCTGGCTAGGTCACGGCTGCATGGGGCTACCCCTATAAGGTTCGGCCACTAGGGGTTTTACCCCTTATGTGATTTTGAGATTCAAGGTTTTGATGATAACCCTCAAAAGGTTTTTGGGTTCTCTCTCTCTCTCTCTCTCAATTTCAGACCACCTAGGGTTTGATGGTTTTGAGTTTTGATTGTTGGGGTTTTATCTCCATGATGGATTGAAGCTTTGATGATCATCATATCCCCTCCAAGGTACACGGCTATCTCTCTTCTCTCTCTCTCTCCAATTCGGCATCTAGGGTTTATGAACCCTAACTAGGTTCTTTTATGATTTTATTTTTGATTTGGGTTATGGTAACCCTATAATCAATTGTCATGGATGAATCTTGGGTTTTGGAAACCCTAAAAGAATTTGGATGATGTTATTGTTTTGAGAAAATATGAACAAATTTTGTTTTTTTAAGAAAAAATAGTTTTAATGGCATTAGTGGGTTCACGGCAATGGGTTTTCACCCCAAGTGTGTTTCGGCCATGAGGGATTCACACCCTCTAGGCCACGGCTATTAGGGTTTAGAAACCCTAGAATATATTTGCATTATGAATGATTAATTTTAAATAGTTTAGATATTGATTCTTGATTAATGCAAATAACTTAGTTTAAATTTGTTTAAACTTGTATATTGATGAAGCTTGTTAAAGAGTTCAACAATAGTGTTTTAGGGTTCTTTGAATCCTTGTACTCATCATCAATGGTGGCTGGTTTTAGGTTTTAGAAACCCTAAACCAAAATAGGAATATTTCTTAATTTGTTTTAGGAATCCCTAAATGTCAAACTAAGAAATCCCTAGTTTCTATTTTGAGATTATTTGATTTAAGAAAGTTTCATATTTTTGATTTGATTCTTTCTTATTTTAAATGATTTTAATTTAGATAATATTGCAGCATATTTGGTGTTTAAGGAAACCCTAAAAGGGTAGGATTAAGGTAAGGTTCTTGAACCCTAACCCTAACCCTAGCCCTAACCCTAGCGCACTCTCTCTCTCTCTTCCACTAAAGCTCACGGCCACATGGGTTTGGAACCCTTGTGTGCCTTATTTTATTTTATGTTTTCATGATCTTATGTTCTTCATATGTTTTATAAAGTGTTTATAAAGTTTTCAAAATAAATTTTATTGTTTTTGAAAAATTAAAAATGAAGAACATGAAGGTACGCTTGATGAAAAGTGTTTTTATGAAACAATTTTAGTGTTCTTGAGAGATTGTGAAATTCATGTGATGAGTTATTATTTTTAATTGCTTAAAAACATTTAGAGATGCTGCTAAATGATACATAAATGTGTTAAAAACGTTTTAGCATGCTTGTATATTGAAAGGATTAATTTTAAAATCGTTTTGAAATTAAAAACTGGGTTTCTGTTTTTCTAGGCAATAACCATGAAGCTTTTGTAAAATCCATGGAAAATAGTTTCTGGGATTTTTGAAGCTTTCCACCCATTGAATTCATTAATATAAGGTCTTAACAAATTCTAGGAAGGGTTCCCATGATTTTTAATGACCTAGAATAGCCACACTAGAATTTTTGTGATTAAGAGTCAAATATGAAAAATCTGACTCTCTGTCACAAAATGACCTAATTTGATACCAAACGTTGGAATCAAGTCTTGAGACCCCTGCCATTGTTTAGAGGACTGAAAAACCTAGTGAATTGAAGTGTTTCCATGACTTAATTCATTATAGGTTGGGCCATTTAGAGTCATTTGTGAACAAATTCCAGAATCTGCCATGGTTTGGAGTTAATGTCACAAAGTGCTTTAAAGTGATACCAAACGTTGGAATCACTAAACGAGACCTATGCCATTTGAAAGAGGACTGAAAATCCTTGTGAAATAGAGTATTCTCACATTTTAAAAGTTTGTTTTAATATAGGAAAGTTTAGTCCCAAAACAGTAGCTGAATTCTTCGTTTTGTAGAAAACTGGGTTTGTGTCTTTTCAAGAATTTTTTGGGTTTTGAGTTATTATTTAATTCCTCCCATATAGGTTAATGTTGATTAATCTATAATGCATATTAAAGTGTTAAATGCATGATAGGAATTATGAGAATAATTTCTCAAATTAAATTCTATTTATTTAAAACCCTAATGGAATTAATTAGGAGTTTTACTTAAGGAAAGACACTTGCATATTCATATGAGATATGATGGGTTTATTTAAAATGAGATTTAAAAGATCATTATTATTGTTATGAGATAATGATAATAATAATATTGACTTTAATTAATTAAATGCCATTGCCATCATTACCTTTCTTTTGTTATTATTGTTTTATATGCAATGAGTTTGTATAAATATGAATGGATAATTATGGACTTAAGACCAATTAAATGAGATGTGATTGACCGCATTAGATGTGTTTGGTTTATTTTAAGGGTTGTATTTAAAGTTGTTTAAATTTAGGTGATGTAATTAATTTGGGGCTTGCATGCCTCTTTCCCTCTCAATCCCTATGTATCCCCTATCTCCTTAATCCTCTTCTTTCTTTTATTTTAAATGTAATAACTGATACTTGGTGGAGCATGGTGGACTTGAGGCGCATGGTGGAGTTTTGTACGAGAAGAAAAGGCAAGGACTTGAGAAGGACTTAGCGAGGACTTCAAGACTTTTCGAAAATCTTTTAGTCTTAATGTAATAGTTACATAGTTTTAATTGCGATCACCTAACCCTCATTATAGACCTAGGGTTCATCTTTTTGGCTCAAAGCTTGAACCCACCCTAAATCCATAATCAATCCAAGACCCATTAATATATGAGATGTATGCATGGTTGGGGCCTTGACCTAATTTATTATATGTTCAAGATGAATCCACCATAGCCTCTAGAAGGACAGTGGGTGGATAATCGAGAACTAATAATAAAGTTTGGTCTAAATTTTATATGTATGTTTGATATATATATATATATATATATATATATATATATTTGTGATGCATGTGATATATGTCTATTTTAAATTAGACCATTTTGCAAAACCCATTTTAATTCAAAATTAACTTGTAAGGAAGAGGCATTGGGCTTTATCCTAGCCTCCCATCATTACATGATAGGTGGATTCTTATGGTGGATATGTTTGGCTGCAGATATACGGGAACATGTTCATCCTGAGGGTTCATACTGTCTTATTTTAATATTGGATATCATAAGGTGCGATAATGGTGTATTCCAAGAACCTATTATGTGAGGGGTACAACATTCAATTGACCATACTTATGTGAATGATGGGTGTGACTTAACTAAAGAGTACTATCCAAGAACCTATTATGTGAGGATACTACAATTTAGAGGCTAAAGGATGATTGGAATTTGCTTTAAGAAGCATTAGGATAATAGTTATCCACTCATTAAGGGTTAGTATCCAAGAACCTATTATGTGAGGATTACTAATATTTAATGGGACCCCAATCCTTACTATGGAAATTCAGATAATGAAATTTTCGAGTCTCATTTAAGGGAGTATGAGATTTGAATAAAATAGTGGGAGGTACCATAAGACTTAAAAACCAATGGGTATTTATGGTTTAAATAATATGAAATTTACTTTTATTATTTTCTATTGTAGATGGCTCCACTAAACCCATTATCAAGAATCATTGATGATAATCGTCTAATTGGTCCAAATTTCAATGACTGGGTTAGAAACCTGAAAATAATCTTAGCTGCTGATAAAATTAAATATGTTATCAAATCTCCACGCCCCAATGCTTTACCTGAAGGGGCATCTGAAGAGGAGCAAGACACTTATAATAAGTGGATTGAGGATGATGTGCAAGTCAGGTGCTACATGATGGCATCGATTACCAATGAGCTCCGAAGGCAACATGAGGTCATAAACAGTGCATATGCAATCCTCAAGAATCTTAAGGAGTTGTATGAATCACAAAACAGAATTGTAAGGTACAATGCTGTGGGTGATCTTTTCTCCGCTAAGATGGTGGAAGGGACATTAGTTAATGAGCACTGTCTCAAGATGATCCGGAACATCCACGCTCTTTATGATCTAGGTGTCGAGATCAATTCGGAGATGAGCACAGATATTCTACTTCATTCACTTCCTTCAACCTTCAAACAATTCATCATGAACTTTCACATGACTTATGTAAATGATAAAGTTTCACTAATTGATTTGATGAATATGTTAAGTATTGCTGAGGAAACCTTGAAAAATGATTCCAAAGGAAATGTTTTGGCTATAGATGGGGCATCAACTTCTAAACCCAAGCCCAAGGGCAAAGGTAATAAGAAAAAGAAGTCCAATCTTAAGCCAAAAAGAGGAGTGAAGAAGAAGAATACAAAAGGAAAGTGTTTCCACTGCGGCAAGATAGGTCACTGGAAAAGAAATTGCAAGGAGTACCTGGCTTCGTTGAATAATGGTCTTTCTGATGGTACGTCTTGTATTTGATTTACTAATTAAGAATTAGTATTATTTTGCTTTATGGTATGAGATACCTAACTATGTTTTTCTTGTACAATGTGATTGTATGTAGGAGACAAAGGGAAGCAGAAAGTTGAGTAAACATTGGGCTTGCAGTGTTTGGAAAGGATCAAGAGTTGCTGCCTTCAACACTATAGCTCAATTCTTGACTAGTTTATTTAGAATTTCATGAACTTTTAATTATTGCCAGTTTGTAATAAATACTTCTTTGAAAGTTTTATTTAGTTTTGAATATTTCGATTATTTAAAACAATTTATTTATAATATTGATTATTTGGATAAATTCTGGCAATTGTTTTAAAGTTCTAAATTCTTCATGAATGCTATTATATATATATATATATATATGATTCAACTTGGTAGGGGTTATATTGATAAATGAATCTTGACACTTTGTCTAAATTCATTAATATAATCTAATCTAAGGAGATTATAAAAGGATAATGCATGAGATGTATAAACCTTATAATTTAGTATACTTCATATCAATTTTGAATATTTGAAAGTGTTCAAAGAATTCAAAACTATGAATATTTGAAAAGTTCAAATTATTCAATTGGAGTAAAACTAAAAGAAAATATTGAGAATATTTTAGTTGAATCATTTATATAAAGAGGACCTTAAAAAAATTAAACATTGTAGTTTAAAGAATTATTTTAAATATGAGATATTTGAAATAAACCTTAAAAGCTATACTTTCTTTAATAAAGAGTTATTAGAAAGCAATGTTTCCATGATAGTTGAGAACCATTCCTTTATGAAACATTTTAAAGGATTTTATACTATTAAAGAGTTTAATAAATAAATACCTTATTTCAAAATGACTAGTGGGAGCAATAAAGTCATTATTCATTCTCGGTTTTCTTTATTTAAGTACATACTTTAAATACTAAGTGTAGTATCATGAATTCCATAAAAGTTATAGGAATTATAATCTCTCAAAAATGTTGATTTTATGAGGGATTATATATGAGTTTAATATTTGAGATATATGGAACCTCATAAATGATTATATACTTAATACCATTGACGCTACAAAAGTTGTAGGCAGATATTGGAATTATTCAGAATAATGATCCCGAATAAAAGTGAGTATATTCTTAAGATAGTTAAAAATGTGATACTTATATGAATAAAGAAATCTATAAAGGATGTCATTTACAAGTTGCCTAAAAGAATGCCTAGTACATACTGTTCTCTACCAATAACATAGGTCTCATTTACTAGACATCAGAGTTGGCAGCAGAATTATAGTTTGATTACTATTATTAAAATAATAAAGATGCAAAGTTTGTTTGCATAGGATCTCCATTGCCATAACATCTCATGGGAGTTATAAGCCTTGTCTTTTGAAGACTAGTATAAGATACTATGGTGATTGGCTTTAGTGCAAGTGGGAGATTGTTAGAGGTATGCCCTAAAACCAATCCTAAAGAGCATATTCATTTTCATATTAATATAAGAAGGTATTACTTGTCGTTTATATATTCAATTATATATATATGATAATGTCCATGAATAAATGATAAGAGAAATATGTATCTCAAGTTTGTTGAGATATGGAGACTTATATTTCTCATACATATTTATTCTAAAAGGGTTCCTGCTCATAGGTTTATTAATGAGGACATTTATTAAACCGGCAAGAGTAGCACATATTTAAATTGACTCCAATTGGAGGATAGGTAGTCTTTCTTATCAGTGTAGTGACACTTAGATTAATCTGTGGGTGCATATTAGAGAATATGTACACTGAACTTGATCTGCTAGAATATTCCTATGGAATTTAAGTCAAATGAATATTCTTATGTTACGTCCATTTGGTAATCCTAAGACCTGAGACACCATGGATGTCTTATGCCTGAGTTGTTAGGGTTTGATAGTATCTTATACAGCCTTGATCTTAAGGTTGTAGTCGATACTCATTGACTCTAATAGGTCTTGCATGAAGGCATATGAGTGGTCAATAAGGAATCACCGCTCTCAGTATTATGAGAGAGAATGTCACGGTCAGTTCTCAAACATAACTCTCAATGTGAATCTCTGGTCAGAGTGATAAATGAACTATGAAAGAGTTTTATAGGGTTCATCTTATTGAGATTATAATTTGAAGAACATATGACAAGAAAGTTAAGATAGGATTTTGACTTATATCCATACCCTGAATATTTTAACTATGACATTAGGGGATGAAGGATTAAGTAACAAGAAGGGTTCACATAGTTCTGCTATTCACCCAAACCTAGGGCATGTCATAACACATTGCTAGACGTCACTCATGACCAGTGAAAGCCTATTGATAAGTGTTATCAATGAGGGCATAATTGGAATAGTTTCAATTAAACCTCTAAATAGAAAGTTTCTATTTTAGGACACATAGAGATGTCCCTAGTCACTGCTAGGTTGGGGTAAATCCAATAGGTCACACACAAACAAAGAACATAAGAGGGTCTCTTGAATTAAAGAGAGAAGGGAATTTCCTAAAACTAATTCCAATAATAACCTTATATATTATTTGTAAATATATATAAGGAATTAAGTTATATATTAATTAGTAATATATAAAAGGAATTAAGTTACTTTTGGAAATAAGTATTAAATATAAACCCTAGGGGTTTTCTATAAATACTAGAGCTTGTGACATGCTAGCACTAAGCCTCCATCCTCACTTTAGAGAAAAAGTTTCTCTCCCTCTCTCAAGCTTGATTCTTCCATTGTTGAGAAGCTTCAAGGATTCAAGCAGTTTTGTGTTCGTGTGGA
>JAESVK010001088.1:0-13747 GCA_017140935.1 Hamamelis virginiana
CTCCACATGGCCAATTTTCATTGGCCGGTAAAATTTAGTGTAAACACTTTGCCCCCCTTTTGAATTCAAATCGAAATCAAAGAGATTTGAACCTCAAAATATTTATCAAGATTTGGCTAATCGCGGCCTTACCCAATCTTATAGCCGCTAAGTGTCTAAAGATTCTTTTCTTTTAAAATTTAAAAACTCCTTAATACTCGGCCAAAGACTCCATCTAATCTGGCCTTCATTAATTATCTTAATTAACTCCCTTCTAAAACGGCTTTATCTAATCAAAATTCAAATAAAACAAAATACCTGACCCAACGAATCTTTCAGCCGTTTTTTATCAGCCTTCACGTCCCATCCACAGCTTTGTCATTATTAGCATTAAAATCCCAGGCCTTTCGTGCTTCCCCAGACGTTCAGGTTATCACATCACCTGCCAGCTTTGTTTGAAGATCAAGACGAAATCTTCATCTCTTTTCTTGCCTCTGAGATTTGAAAACTCAAACAGCTCTCTCTTTCTTCTTCATTGACCTCCTCTGGTAACAAAGTCTTCTAACGAAAACCCTATTGTCACCACATCTCCTTCGATTTCTTTCTTCACCTCAGCATTCTTCTTCGTCAATGGCGAAAAAGAAACCTCTGGTCAGTGCCACTCCTACAGACCCCATTGCTGATGTGTTCCTCCAACTTCCTCACTCTCAAAAGGTACTGAATGGTAATCAACTAGGTCCTATTTTTATTGAATGTTCTTCTATGCCTGATTCTATTCAGTCTCACTTCCCTTTTTATCCTGATGAACTGCTGCTTGTGAATCGGGATGTCTTGAAATGGAGTGATTGGACAAAAGACAAAACCCCCAGAGCCTGGCCAAAACCAAGGGAAGAGTGGGTCCAATGGTTGGACAAACTCCAACCTCAGTTTGGGAAGCAATGGAAAAACCTAGGAATCTTTGACCACATTCAGTTGTGTAGACATGAATTTCCGAGGGACCCATGGCTTCTCTCTGCTAGTGCTTGTTTTTGGAGCTATTCCAATAATGTTTTTTCTTTCCCCTGTGGTCATATGTCTCCCACCATTTTAGATGTTTGTGCTTTAACCGGACTGCCTGCGATTGGGGAAATCCCATCTGCGGCTTACGTCCCAGATCTTGGTCCTGATTTTTCTTTTAATTTCGCCTCTGCTACCGTGGCCTGGTCTCAATACATTGAATTAGAAAATCAATCCCCTCCCAACAAAGCCTCATTTCAAGAACACTGTGCTTTTCTTCTCCAATGGCTCTGTAGATTTGTTCTCTGTTGTCAATCCGGTCAAATGACCCAAGAATACCACAGGATTGCTATGGCCTTGGCCGCAGGCCGAAAATTGGCCTTGGCACCTTATGTTTTAGGCCACTTATACAGAGGTCTTTATGAAATGGTGACCAAATCTTTGGCACCTTCTGGTGGCCCTCATTGGCTCCTTCAATTGTGGTTCTACGAATATTTTCCTGAGCTGTTTCCTTCTCCTACCCATGGTAAAGATCTTCCATCCTATGGCCATAAGTGGATCGCTTATGTACCTCCTGCTCGGTCTTTTTCTGAATACTGTGAGTTTTTCTGGGGTCTTTCCATCCAAAGGGATGATCAACTTTTTTATCCTTTTGGCCCTCGTGAATTTGGACCATCTTGGTTCTTGCAAAAACCACCTTTTTCTGATAAACACTTAATCAAACAGAATCAAATCTGGTGTTCGTACCTCTTGGTGCGTGACCTCCACTATGCTGGCTTCTTTGATAAAAGAATGCCCAAGGTCGGGGTTGAAATCTATTGCCCAAATCTTGTGAGCCGTCAGTTTGGTTTCCATTTGAATCTTCCGGCCCCAGTTTGTTTTTTCTCTGAAAATTCTCCAGCCACTACTAGAGTCATCTTTTCCAATGAAGAATCTGTCAGGGCTATTTCTCTTATGCTTGAGAAAACCCTAGATAAGTTTGAAATGATTCCTCTGCCCGAAAGACCCTCTTCTTCATTAGAATTTAAGGCCTGGTGGTCTACAGCCTACAAAAACAAGATTGGGTCTTTGTCATTATCGGCCGTATTCTCTGCTGTCTCTCCTCCTTCTCCCATTCTCCGTAAAAGAAAATGCCGAAAAACAGAGAAACCCACTGCCCGGAGGAAATTAGACAGTAAGTTTATTCCCAACTTATTTTCATGGCTACATGTATTCTTTTATCACGCATTATGACTCTTTGCAATTTGATATTATAGGTGGCCTTGTTGATGTAAAGCCGGACATCTCTGAGCTTTCTTTTATGTTCAAATCAAGAACACTCCCACCTGCAACAGCACCAAAAGCACCAAGCATTTCAAAGAAGAAAATCCCCAGCAAAACAACTCACAGTCTGCGGAAGCAAACTGAAGAAAACCCATCTCCAGCTCGTGGTCTTTTGGCCCCTACCCGACGATCCCAGCGTCTGGTTGGCAGTAGATCTACTACTCCTCGGCCTTCTGTTGGTACCATTGATCTCTCGGATAGTTCCAGCAGTGGTGAAGGCGGTCCTTATCTTGAGCACAGTGAAAAGGAGGCCGAGAATTCCCCGGTCATTAAAAAGCTTCGGTCAAATTCTCCCATCAAATCTTCATCCCAAACTTCCAGTGACCACTCAGAAACTCCAGTCTTTGAGCTTCGAGCATTAATTGAAGAAAACTCGCTCCTGTCTCTTTCCATAGAAGCAGAAATGGCTATTCCTAAGTCTCCCATCCCTGAAGACCTCGAATCATGGTTTGACACCTTGGATGATCCCATTCCTAAAGCACGTGCCATTCCTCCAAAATCCGACCTTCCTCCTGATGTCGACCCTGGTCTGCCTAAGGCCGAGATTGAAGAGAAAAAGACTAGATTCCTTGAGCTGCATAACACAAACCTCCCCGATCTTGATCCAGACATGGCCGATGAACTTGTCCAATGCAACAATTACCTACGCCGTGTTCCCGAGTACGAACCTTTTATGAACGAGATTTATCTCCGTATGTCTCGGGTTATGGATCTCGTGAAGGATTTCAGACTGAAGTTGGCTGATAGGAGGAAATGGGAAGGTCTTCTTGAGCAGCGCCAACAAACCAAAACCTTTATCGAGGCGAACAAAGATATCATGCTCAGCCTCCGTAATCAAAAGGTGGCAGCTCAGACAGGGATCAAGGATGTAGATTCTGAAATTGCCAACCTCCAGAAGCAAATTCAAGATCTTCAAAACCAAGTGGAGGCAAGAAGACAATTTCAGGATTCTCAGGTCACCACTATGGAGGCTGCTGACAAAAGATTCAACGAGCTGTGGGTTGAGGTTTCTTCAAAGCGGCGTGAATACAGTTCCACCGGCCTTGAAGCTCAGACTTGGGCCAAGAAATCTGAAGACCTTAAACTGGCTGAGTTTAAACTCATGAAAGAATGGAATTATGCTCAAAGTTTCCCTTCACTGGAGACTTTTGATGCTTGCCTCCCTCCTGACCGTCAGGTTTGATTTTCATTTCTTTGAACATTACTCTCTTCTCTTGCTACTGTTTTGGTGGTTGTTTTGGACATTTTCATGGTGGATGGGTTTTTATGGTTGGTAAATGAATTTGGTTCGATGGTAAGATGTGGACAATTTTAATTTTGGGCATTTGTGTCTTGTTTTGGACACTTCGTTTGTGTTTTGGTTTGTTGAACATTTCAGAATTTTGGATGTTGTAGGAATGAACATTTTGGTGGATTGGAGTTTTATGGAAATCGTTAAAGTAGGATTTTTTGTAGCAATATAAAGATCTTGTTCTTTTCTTTCTTTGCATCTAAACCTGACGGTCCTGCAAAACAAACACGAATTAGTTGCTTTGGCCATCCCTTTGGATGGCCTCCCACATAGTGGGATAATACCTCTTTAGGAATTTGCCATTGATAGATTTAATCGTTTTTCCTGTGGCTAATTCCTTTAATGAATATGCCCCTCCTGGGATTACATCCAAGACTTCAAAAGGGCCTTCCCAATTTGGGGACCATTTTCCCAACCTTGGGTCTTTGGTCCCAATTGGTAAAATAACCTTCCAAACACAGTCTCCAACTGCAAAGGCCTTGTATCTTACTCTTTTGTTATAGGCCTTTGCCATCTTTTTCTTTTGAACCTCAATGTTGTTTAAGGCTCTTAATCTTTCTTCAGATAAATTTTCCAACTCTAATAGCATGGCCTCATTATATTCGTGAGGTAACAAATCATTTTGTAAAGCCACTCTTAAAGATGGAATAGTGACCTCTAAAGGTAACACCGCATCATGTCCAAAGGTCAAGGCATAAGGAGTTGTTCCAATACTCTCCTTGAATGAAGTTCTGTAAGCCCATAAGACCTCGGATAGCTGTAAATGCCAAGTCCTAGGTTTTTCACTCAACTTTTTGCTCAAAATGCTTTTCAAAGTTTTATTTGCGGCCTCTACTTGGCCTTTTGCTTGAGCATAGTAAGGAGTGGAATTAGTGAGTTTAATCCCATACTCTCTTGCAAATGCCTTCACTTGATCTCCAATGAATGACTTGGCATTATCAGTGTTGATCGTTTCAGGTAGGCCGAACCTATGCACAATATGCTCTTTAATAAACCTAATCACGGCCTCTTGATCAACAACCTTCATGGGTTTAGCTTCCGTCCATTTAGTTAAATAGTCGATCGCAACTATAATAAACCCATGTGATCCTGAAGATGGTGGATAAACTTTCCCAATCACATCTATTGCCCAGCCTCTAAAAGGCCAAGGCTTTATAATATAATTCAAATCAGTGGCAGGTATATGCTGAATTTGACCGTGCTTTTGACAAGCTATACAGCCTTTAGCATAATTGATACAGTCTTTTAAAACCGTAGGCCAGTAATATCCATGTCTCCATAACAGCCAACGCATTTTTATCCCGGCCTGATGTGCCCCACAAATTCCTTCGTGCACCTCGGCCATTACTAACATAGATTCTTGTTGGCTAATACATTTTAATAATAATCCATCATCAGTCTTTTTAAATAACTCCCCAGAGTACATTACAAATTGATTGGCCATATACCTAGTCTTTTTATCACATGGCCTATTAGGAGTTATTAAACGCGTGATAATTGGAAACCTCCAATCAGACTGAATTACATCATTACTAAACACTTCCACCTCTGTGCCTCTCGTTTTTATTGAAGGTAAGGCCCTTTTCTCAACCAAAATTGTTTTAGAAACCTCTCCTTCTTCAATATTGAGACCTGAGGCAAGTTGAGCTAAATCATTTGCCTCTCTATTCAATGATCTTGGATTATGAGTTAAAGTCACATCTTGAAAGTTTCTCAATAATTGAATGGCTAGTGAATGATATGGCAATAAATTCCAACTATGGCACTTATATGTGCCATTAATTTGGTTCAAAACTAATTGCGAATCTCCTATAATATCCACATATCTAGCCCCCATTTCTAACAGTATTTCAAGGCCAATAATCAAGGCCTCATATTCTGCTTGATTATTACTACAGATGAAATCTAATTGAAAGGCGAATTCATATTTAACATTATTAGGGGCAGTAATCATAATACCAGCCCCTGCCTTTTCATCCGTGCGAGATCCATCAAACTCGAGCTGCCATGGTACTACTTGAACCATTCCCAAATCTACTTGTACATCAACCTCAATAGGCATTGGGTGATCGGCCAAAAAATCCGCTAGAACTTGGCCTTTTACTGCCTTCTGTGGTATATAACGGATGGCATAGCCAGACATGGCCAATGCCCATCTACCAACTCTACTCCTAGATATGGGTTGTGAGAGCATATATTTTACGATATCAGATTTAGAAATAACATTCACAACATTGTTCATAAAATAATGAGGCAATTTATCAACAGTATAAAACAAAGAATAACAAATTTTCTCAATTGAAGTATATCTTTGTTCAACATCAGTCAAAGTCTTACTAAGATAATACACGGCCTGCTCTTGGCCATGTTCATTAACTTGTGCTAACATAGACCCTAAGGATCTATCAGATGCAGAAATGTAAAGTCTCAAATTCCTGCCTGGAACTGGCGGTATCAAGACTGGTGGTGTGGTAAGATATTCCTTTATCAAGTCAAAAGCCTTTTGATGCTCTGATTCCCATCTAAAATCTTCCAACGCCCGTAATCTGAGTAACGGCGTAAAAATGGAGATTTTACCTGAAAGATTAGAGATAAATCTTCGTAAGAAGTTAATCTGTCCTAAAAATCTTTGTAACTCGGTCTTATTAGATGGAGGTCTAGCCTCTCGAATTGCCCGAGCTTTGTTCTTATCTATTTCAATACCTCTTTGGTGTACAAGAAAGCCCAAGAAATTCCCGGCCTTCACACCAAAGGCACATTTGGCAGGATTCATTTTTAATTTGTACTTCCGCATTCTTTCAAAAGCTTTTCTTAAATCCGCCAAATGATCCTCAACCTCTTTTGATTTGACAACAATATCATCAATGTACACCTCTGTTATTTTTCCAATCAAATCATGAAAAATCACGTTCATTGCCTGTTGGTATGTTGCACCAGCATTTCGTAATCCAAAGGGCATCATAATCCAAGCAAACATACCAATTGCCCCTGGACATCTAAATGCGGTCTTATGAACATCATCCTCATTTATAAAGATCTGATTGTAACCCAAATGACCGTCCATAAAAGAAAGTATTTTATGGTTAGCAACCCGGTCTACAAGCACATCCGCAACAGGCATGGGATACTCATCTTTAGGTGTTGCTAAGTTTAGATTTCTGAAGTCAACACAAACACGCAATTTACCGTTCTTTTTAAGCACAGGTACAATATTTGAAATCCATTCCACATACCTTATGGGTCTAATAAACCCGGCCTTCAGAAGCCTTTCGATTTCTTCCTTGATTTTGTCTGTCACCTCTTGAGTCATGCATCTTGGAGGTTGCTTGTGTGGTTTGAATCCCGGCTTTGTTGGTAATCGGTGTTCCACAACTTTTCGATCTAGGCCCGGCATCTCATGGTAGTTCCATGCGAAACAATCACGGTATTCTTTCAAAAGCAAGATCAACTTCTTCTTGAAATCTTCATTTAGCAAGTCACTGATGAATGTAGGTCGTTTATCTTCTTTATCACCCAGATTGACCTCTAGCAATGGATCTTGAACATCCGTTTTGAGGTCTTCCATATTTGCTGGTGCAGGTTGGAGGTCTTAAATACCATAACTATCATAATCCCCGACCTCCACATCTTCTTCTAAAATTCATTCAGCCTCGGCAACATGATAAAGTCCTTCAAATTTGGCGTAGTCAGTTAACTTCTGTGAAAGTTCCGCCATAATCTTCCCCATACTTCCTTTCTTGAAGAACTTATTCATTAAACATCTTCCACAATGTAGGTTAGCTCCGGCCTAGGAGGCAGAATATTACCAGGCCTGGAGATTTCTCGCATCACCTTCTCAATGGCTAGCTTGGAGAATGACTCATTCACTGTAGTCAATCCCTTAGGCTTTCCATTTCTGTCACGACCTATGAACTTGATAGGTCCAACCTCTTCCCCATACAAATGTGCTTCAACGGCATTTGAGCCTGCAACAAACGGTTTTTGGTCCGCCCAAATTACTTCTACCTTGCTACCATTCCACAAAATCATACATTGGTGAAGCGAAGATGGAATGCACCAATTGGAATGGATCCAATCGCGGCCCAATAAAGCATTGTAGGAGGATGAAGTATCAACTACAAAGAAGGCAGCCATACATTCTTTAGTACCTACCGTCAAAGACACAGGTAGGACACCTTTGGTCTTTGTTACACCGCCTGAAAAATTGGCAACGGTCACGTCCGTTGGAATCAGGTCTTTCTCAGTTTTGCCAAGTTTTTTCAAAGTAGAACTTGGCAAAATATTTACTGCAGCTCCATTATCGATCAAAACCCTTGAGACCGGGTTCCCATCCATATGTACATTGACGTATAAAGGCCGAAGATGTTGGTTCATGGCCTCTGGAGGTTTCTCAAAAATGATATTTTCCACTTTCTCGATATCTCCGGTCTCCATCATTTTCTCTACCTCTTCAATTAAGCATTTAACCCCTTTGACTGATTTGGCCCCAACATCGACCTCCTTTACTTCTTCTTTTGATTTGGCTTGGAAAACAGCAGGTAATATAATGGTAACGTTACAATCCATTACAGGAGGTAATGAACCAAACTGGATACAAAAATTGTCCTCCAAGTCTTCGAAGCCGCAAACCTGATCTTCGTCTATCTGTTCGACCTTGACATCTTTCAAAACGATTTCTTGTGTTGAAATTGGTTCGTCATTGATTTCCTCATCACCATGCTGAAAGGCCGGGAAATCCAAGGTCTGAGACGTTGGGCAAGCCGACTGACCGTCCGCTTTTGCATCAGTACCTGTTTCACCTGCACTATCCAAAACTGAGAATAAACCATGAGTTTCTTCATTCTTACCACTTCTTTTGGTCGTAACCTTCAGCACTTGTCTTTTATCACCAGTGATTGAGATTTTCAAAGCCTGGTCAGAATTCCCGACATTGGAACTCTGGGCCTTGTCAGAGAAATGTCTCTCTTCAGCTCTCCGCCGTTGTAAACGTCTCTTCTGAGTTCTAGTCAGCGGTGCTGGAAACTTTGGATGCTGAAGCCGAGTCCAAACCCCAGGTTTGGTTGTTGGGGGTCTCACCGTTCTCAGTTTTTGGGATTGAGCCACCTCCGGTGTTGATATAGAGGAATCTCGAAAAGAAGGCTTTGGTCTCCATTCCCATCTACTCCAAGGTTGGAAGTGGGGCCTGAACGTTGGTGCGAACATTGGCTGTTGCATTGGCTGCCTCCCCATTGCCCTATCTTGTTGCCATGAAGGCCTGCCAAACTGTGGGCAAGGAAATCTTTGAATTTGATGACTGCAATGGTTACAAAAATTCTGAACTGGTTGAGCTCTGAAACCTCGGAGGTTTGGTTGGTCAAAACGGAACATCGGTCGCTGTCCCATCCTAGGCCTCCGAATAAAAGGTCTAGCCTGTGTCTCTCCATTCTTAGGCTGTGGTCCCAAAGATTTGAGATCAGTTGTGGCTACAGCAATTTCTGCAACAGGAAAGGGATCAGTGTCGACCGCCATGGCCTCTTTTTCTTTTTCTGGGAATTTCAAAAGGCCGCGGTCTATACAACCCTGCAATACATGACGAAAAACGACACAATCATTAGTACCATGTCTATTAGATGCATGCCATTTACAATAATCTTCTCCATCACGCGAGGATGGTTTATGGCCATCTAATAGTCTTATGAATTTCACGGCCAGTAAGTGATCAAAGATCTCTGAGGCCTTTGTGATATCAAATGAAAACTTCTTAGCTGTATCCATCATATTTCTCCTTCGTGTTGGGTCAACCGGGACCTCAACATCTTTTCTGACCAAAGACTTACAAACAATAGGTCTATTGCCGATTACCTCAGCTAAATCAATCTCAACATTGGGATCTCGAAAATATGTCCCATAGGTGGAGGATGACTTCTGTGTTTCTTCTTTTAATAGCCTTTCATATCGTGCTGCACATGCCGATAGCTCAAACAAGTCATCAAACTCCATACCTTCAAACTTTTTCCTTAGCTCTAGGCCTAAACCGTTTTGAGCCAATTTCACAAACTCTGGCTCTGGTAAGAAAACGGTACACCTGTTCCTAGCCTTTTTGAATCTGCTAATGTATTGCTCGGCTGGCTCGCCAGATAATTGTCTGAGCAAGGAAAGGTCTGCCATTGTAACCTCGGGCTCTTGTCTATAAAATTGATTATGAAATTTTTCTTCCATCTGCCGCCAATTTAAGACTGAATTAGGCGGCAGGCTAATGTACCATGTAAATGCAACTCCGGTCAAAGAATTACCAAAAAGCCTTAGTCTTAAATTCTCATTAACCGAGGCTTCACCACACTGAATAGTAAAACAGCCTATGTGCTCAACAGTAGATTGGCCGCCTTCTCCAGTAAATAATGTAAAATCAGGCACTTTATAGCCCCTAGGAAACTCATTATTCCTATCAATCCATTCTGGGTAAGGTTTCCGATACAAAGGTCTAGTCAGTCGCCTATGTGTTGTATGGCCTACACATTCCTGGACTAAAGCCATCAATTCATTCCGATCAGCCGGAATATGGCCGGGATTATCGGCTGAAGGCCGGGCTCCAGTCTGTCGGTCTTGAGATAAGACCGGGGATACATACGTCTTACTTGACGGCCTCCCATTTTGCCCCCCAGGCATATGAGAATACCAGTCTTGAGAATTAGGTCTAAACCTATCATCATCTTCATATGGCAGGCCATGGACATTGGCTTGAGTAAAACCAGTCTTAGAGGCCTGCCCCCCGAGTGTCTGAGTACCCATTGGCTGTTTGCCAAGAGATTTGGCCATTGGGTCGGAACTAGAAGCTCCTAAAGCCATTTTCTGACCAGTATCTCCATTCCTAAGTGGTGGTGGAACGTACGGTCGCTCATCCTCAAGCATATTAATCGATTGATTAGTGTGGCTCAAGTGTTTCGAGCCATTCTTTTCATTATTGATATTCTGACCGGCGGATTCATGTTCCACGGTCTGATCCTTGTTCAGAGAAAAATCTCTGGGTTTCTCAGTTAGCTGGTTGGACTTTACCAAGCCTGAAATTTCAAGACAAAGACTATGCTGTTGGTCTGACATCTTTTCTATTTTGTCGATCAATGTCTCTTGAAGAACAACTTGACGTCCTTCCATGCTGACCATGAGGTCCCTTACAGCCTGTACCAAGTAAGTTGGAATATCTTGTATGACCTTCATCAGGTCTGCTAGTGTGACATCATCCCCTTGGGATCGCTCAGGACGCGATTCCCCGGCGTGGGTTGGATTAGTTTCTTTACTCATCGACCTAGTAACTCTCTGTGACATTCAACTATGGTCAATCGATGTCCCACCGGGCGTGCCAAAATGCTGTTCTGCTAAAAATCTCTTGTCACGTGATGGGTGTGTGTGCGGGCGTGCCAGGACTAATCAAAGTCCAGAGATCGTTTTGAACACGACCCCAAGCACCTATCTAGGCAGATGAAAACTTAAGACCGGGGATCTTAAGGCCTAGAAGGTCGCTATATTTACGATCAGGCGATTATGGGGAAGTCAGGGGTACTACTTCCTATGGGTCCTTGAAGTGAATGATTTAAACAGAAAATCACAATCAATGAATAATAGCAAAGATATGTAAGATAAATTGAACTAAAAGAACTTGAACTTCATTGACGAAATTGAAATACTTACAAACGATAAGCTTACCAATCCTTCGAAAGTCATGATAAATGCTTGAACGAAAATGATGTCGGATGCAAAAGCAAATACAGAATTGAACACAATGACTGAACGAAATTAAAACTAGAACAAAGTTTAAAGAAAAATTGCAAGACAAGACTTGATGCTTGAAGTTTGATTGTTGAAGTTGCTGGGGCTGAAACGTTGCATCTCTTCTTTATTTTATAGCTCTACGGTCTTACAACTGCCATTGAGTAACTCCCCTGCCTGATCATGGCCTTCCCCATGATCTCATTGTGCAGTTATCTTTCTTGGACATGGCCAACTCCTCTGGACGTGGGCATTTCTCTTGCTTTTGGTAGAACATGATTTCCTCCCAAACGTGATCTTCTACTATGGCTGAACCTCCTTAGCCATTATCCAAATTTTAAACAACTTTTAATTTAATCTCCTCTAATAGCTTGACATGTGTCCCACTTCTATCTCCAATTTGACTTGGTCTTTGATTAATTTAAACTTCTATCAGAATCTTGCCACTTGTCCAACTTATCTTGAACTCCTAATTAGCTAGCTCTATATTAACCACATCTCCTATTTTTATGCTAGCTAAATTCCCATATTATCTCCACATGGCCAATTTTCATTGGCCGGTAAAATTTAGTGTAAACACAGTGATAAAAGATAATCCGTTTAAGTAAGAAAGAAAAGAAAAAATAACAGTAGCAGGAAGGTGACAAAATACGGTCTGCACCAGTTGAAAGTGATATATCATGTATCTTATAATAGCAATTATAAGCAATATTCATATATATATATTTATATATATATATATAAAATGATCAGTTGCGGGATAGACCGCAATTTAAATTACGATGCTGCTGATGTGGCGTTGAAAAGTCAAAAATGGCAACCAAAAAAACGTACCCCACTAACATGCCCTGGCCCTTCTCTGTTCAGCCCATACCTCTCACCTGCATGCCTATGTTCAGTCCTATTCACTAGCTAATATGATATGCTGAACTAATCTTTTAGTTTAAAGCAATCAATGGACAAATATAGCTTTTTAACATTATTCAATTTTTAGGGTTTGGATAGAATGCCAATATTATGTATATTTTATAATAACAAACAAATCAAAGCTTTGAAAATATAAATAATTGATGATATCTATCCAAGTACTTTCAACTTTTTTCTAATTTTTGTGATGTTGGCGGAGCCTAATAATACAAAGAAGGCATGAAAGGCTAGGGTTATATATAAAGAAAAAGATGGAAGACCTCTTTAGATTTTATCTCGCATCCAGCATATGCTTATATATTTTATATAAACATGAAGTTAATTAATAGATAATTGCATATATATTTTGAAAAACTGACTGTTGAATTAGATATTTTACTTATATATCATGTCAAAAATCACGGTGATTCAATGTAAAAATCTCAATATATATATAGATCGGAAAAATTGCATGTGACCACTGAAAATTGTCACAGTTTTTCTCGGTGAAATTTTTGAGAAACCGACTGTTTTTGGATCACTGTGATTTTGGCATGAATGACATACATAAGAATAACATTTAATCCAATGATCAGTTTTTCAAAAATTATACCTCATAATTATCTTCTAGCTTCATACTTACATAAACTTGTATAAGCATATGTTGACTTGATCATTTCTGTACATGTGAATACCTTCCCCATGCATTGTTTTAAAACCCGGACCGTTCATCGAATTGGAAAAATTACCGAGTTAAGGGTCAACCGGATTGAACCGTGACTTCGTAATTATATTATTTATTTATTTATTTATTAGAATAAAAGTTGTAAATGATTCAAAATATAATTTTTTTTAAATGTTTGTACAATCAATTCATATATTTGAATTCATGTGCAGTCATCAAAATTGAAAAATGATAATTACTATTGATCAATCTTTATTATATATATTTTTTAAAATGCAAGATAAGAATATTGTATTATTAAATTAGGTGTTTGGGTTTCTTTTTGCTATTTGGGATTTTTTTTAGACTAATTTACCATTTTAGCTTTCTTGGCTTTAAGAGATTTTAAAAAAATTGGGGCTATTTTAGTCATTTTAGTACCTTAAAAAAAAAATCAGGTTGATCGGTATTTTAACCGAGTTGAACGGTTTTTGAATTGAATAGATTTTTATGGGTTAAACCAACCGGAGATGGGACCGGTTCTCGGTTCAATCGGTTGAACTAGCCGGGTTGGTCCAGGTTTGATAACATTGTCGCCATGCCTCTTCGGTACCATGTCCAAGACCACCAAAATGCTTGATACAAGCACTTCCAGGCTTCAATACTAACTTTAATTAAGAGCTTTACGGTACCTAAGGAATCATTTAAACATTTACTGTATATACATATATACAGGGCTTCTATTATAAAGTATACCTTACATAAATTTGAATAAGGTAATTTTTATAGGACCAAATGCATATATATATATATATATATATATATATATATATATATATATATAT
>JAESVK010001089.1:0-12882 GCA_017140935.1 Hamamelis virginiana
ACATATATGATAAGGTCCATGAATAAATGATAAGAGAAATATGCATCTCAAAGAGTTGAGATAGAGAGACTGATATTTCTCATATACATCTATTCTAAAAGAGTTCCTACTCGAAGGTTTATTAAAGTGGATATTTAATTAACCGTATGAAGAGTAGCACAGATTTAAACCGACTCATATGGAGGATAGGTAGTCTTTCCTATCAGTGTAGTGACACTTAGGTTAATCTGTGGGTGCATATTAGAGAATATGTACACTGAACATGATCTGCAAAGAGTATTCCTATGGTAGTTCTGTCAAAGGAATATTCTAGTGTTATGTCCATTTATTTGGTAGTCCTTAGACCTGAGACACCATAGCTGTCTTGTGCATAGGTTGCTAGAGTTTGATAGTATCTCGTACGGCCTTAACCATTAGGTTGTAATCGGTGCTTATTGGCTCTAATGAGTTATGCATGAAGATGGATGAGTGTGCAATAAGGGATCATCACTCTCAGTTATATGAGAGAGAATGTCAGGATAAGTTCACAAAGATAATTCTCAAAGGGAACCTCTGGCCAGAGTGATAGGTAAACAGTGAAAAGAGTTTCACTGCGATTACCTTATTGAGATTATATTTTGTGGAACAGATATCAAGTGGTTGAGATAGGGTTTGACTAAAACCATACCTATTATCTTAACTGTGACATTAGGGGATGAAGGATTAAATAACATGAAGGGTTCACATAGTTCTGCTATTCACCTAAACCTAGGGTATGTCATGATATGTTGCTAGATGTCACTCATGACCAGTGAAAGCCTATTGATAAAGTGTTATCAATGAGGGCAAAATTGGAATCGTTCCAATTGAACCTTAAAATAGAAAGTTTCTATTTTTGGGAGACATAGAGATGTCCCTGTCACTGCTAGGTTAGGGTGAACCCAAAGGGTCACACACAATAGAGAGTAAGTGAGTTCCTTAAGCTTGAGATAGGGGAATCCTATCATGGCGTTTGTTTGACTTTAATAATTAAACGTTAATTGATTTAAAGTCAATACTAACCGAGAATAGGATTATTCTATTCGAGGATGATTGGTCATGCTAGCACTAGTAACCAAACACCCCCCAAAGAGGAGAAAGTCTATAAATATGAGTGTTTCACACACTCTAGGCTATGCTAACCCTAAGAGCCGAAATTCTCTTTCCTCTCCCTCTCCATTCTAGCTTGCCACAAAGAGTTGTGGAAGACTAGAGAAGGTTTCGGAGTCTTGCTCTCGTGTGGATACGCTTTGGAGGTTTCATGCTTTTGAAACTCGAAGGATTCCTGCACCGAAGAACATAATCAATGTGAGTTTTTACATGCTTTGATTAACTGTTTATTTATATATATATGATCCGATGCTTGTATCGTTCTTGGAGGTTTTGTGAACATGGATGTTTTATTAAAAATGAAAAAGTTTTGTTTTTACCCTCTTCCGCTGCCATCCATGTCTGTGTTTTTCACAGAACCTTTCAGGTTTGGGTAATAACAACTTGTCAGGCGAAATCCCTTCTTCTATTGAAAATTTAACGTTGTTGAATTTGGTCTGGTTGGAGGAAAATAATTTTCAGGGAAGCATACCTTCAAGTCTTGGAAATTGTCACAATTTGTTATTATTGCATCTTTTTGGTAATGCCCTAAATGGTACCATACCGCGAGAAGTTATGAGCCTTTCGTCTTTGTCAATATCGCTAAACCTGGCTCGCAACCATCTAACTGGTCCCCTTGTTAGGGCTATATACTAAAAGCCATGTTTTTATGTAATAGATCTTAGTATTTATTTATTAATGAATTATGATATTGCATTTTAAATGAGAATCTGTATGAGCTATGATTGCATTATATTATCTTCTAATGGTATGCATGTGTGTCTTTTATTCTACATAGTAGATGATCTGGTGTATAGAGTTCGGCTTACACACAGAAGATCAAATCATTAGTTTTTGTAGAATATAAGCTTATTGTTCACGATCTGAGATGGAGTTGGACACACCATCGGTAAGATTGTAGCACATGATTTCAGTAGGTCTGTCTTGACTACGGGGAATGATTTAGTTCTAACTTCTAGTGCTAGTACACTTGTGTGTATTGAACGGGACCGTATTGAGGTAATTATTTTATACTAACACATAAAATAATTAATACCTCATGGTTATTATGAATACTTATACTCTTAATCCCGAAATAATTAATGGACACATGTATTTATTGTTAGTTATTTTGATTCATAAAGAGTGAGATCTTTATAGGCCAATAATCTCATTGAGTTGGATAACTGCATTAATTGTATGGTGAATATTTATTATTGACAGAATCCACGTCCTGGTATAGGGATTGATGATACCCCCTTGAGGATACTTATAAGTTTTGATTATGTTAAACCCTGCAGGTGAATTTTGTATCCGACATATCAAATAAGTTAAGTGGAAGGTCTCAAGGAGATTAATAAATGTTGATTAAATAATATTGTCAGTAATTTAATTTAATCAACGGGTATCTGTAATCTTAACGTGGGGAGATTAATAAGTATTTAATAACAAAGAGCTCGAAATTTAATTTCGAATAAGCTAGGGAGTGCAATTATAATTCTTTAGTGGAATGAATTATAATTAATGTAAATAGGTTTTAATATTTACATTGGGAGCCCGAAACTTATTTGCCTTTAGGTCCCTACTGTAGCCTATATATATGCCATGTTGGGCAGCCTCTAGGTTAAGACGAAATATTTTCTCTAAACCCTAGAGGCAGCCGTCCAACAAGGAGAGCACAAAGAGAGCCACTCTCTCTTCACGTTCTGGCATAGGAGGAATACGGTAGAAGGCTTGAAGAGCTCGAGCAATCTTCTGCAGTTCGTCATTCATTGAGATCAATCCAGACAGATCTCAAAGGTACGGATTCTTCTGTATATGTTAAAGGATTCGGATTTAATTTAATTTTTTTTTTGCATGATCCATAAACACTATCACGAGTTCATGGGATTTCCGCTCCCAGCACCCCTACCTTTGGAAGTGGGTAACTTGAAAAATCTTGTTGAATTGGATGTTTCCCATAACAAGTTAAGTGGTGAAATTCCTAGCTCCCTTGGTAGCTGTACAAGCTTGGTACAGCTTCGTATGGGCTATAATTCCTTTAAGAGGAGCTATTCCACAGTCTTTGAGTGCTTTAAAAGGTCTTGAAGAATTAGATCTTTCACACAACTTGTTAGGCCATATTCCAAAATATTTTAGTACAATTCACTTTCTACTAAAATTAAACCTATCTTTCAATGATCTTGAGGGTGAGGTACCAATAGGAGGAGTTTTCAGCAATGCAAGTACTATTTCAATTGCTGGAAATGAAAAGCTTGGTGGGGGTATTCCTGAATTGCATTTGCCAACTTGCTCTACAAAAGTGCCAAGAAAGGCAAAACTTTCTCCTGCACTCAAGTTGATAATTCCTATAGCTTGTGGTCTTCTTTGACTAATTTTGATGTCATCTTTTCTAATTCTTTCTTGGTTTAAAAAGAAAAGAAAACAATCTTCTTCAGTATCTTCGTTGAGGGATGGACTTATGAAAATATCTTATGGAAAGCTACTCAAAGCAACAAATGGGTTCTCTTCAGCTAATTTGATTGGTAGGGGTAGTTTTGGCTCAGTGTACAAAGGAATTCTTGAACCAGATCAAAAAGACATCGCGGTGAAGGTCCTCAACCTGCAAATGAGAGGAGCTTCCAAGAGTTTCATGACTGAATGTGAAGCTCTGAGAAATATTAGACATCGAAATCTTGTTAAGATCATTACGGCTTGCTCCAGTGTTGATTTTCATCATAATGATTTCAAAGCTCTTATTTATGAATTCATGCCTAATGGGAGTCTAGAGACATGGTTGCATCCAATCACACAACCAAGTGATGGATATGAAAGGCCAAGGAGTTCTTTAAACTTTCATCAGCGATTGAATATATATAACAATCGATACAGCTTCTACTTTGGTTTATCTTCATAACCATTGCCAAACACCAATCATACATTGTGATTTGAAGCCAAGCAATATTCTTCTTGACAGTGACATGATTGCTTATGTGGGTGATTTTGGTTTAGCAAGGTTCCTCCAACAACCCAACTGCGAAATTTCTCAAAATCAAACCAGCTCACTTGGAATAAAAGGAACCATAGGATATGCTGCTCCAGGTAACAAAATTTCTTCCTTCGTTTTTTTCCACTTCTTCATTTATTTTTAAGATACGATGGACTATTTGGCAAATCTAAAAATCTGGCTAGCTAAAGATGAGTTTGACTGATTTTATTTCAACAGTGTTTGGTATTAGGCTTGTAGTAAAAATAAAGCACAAGTAAATAAAAAATCCAAACCAATTGTAAGCTAGCTAGTTTATATAAAAATTAGAAAGCAGCAAGAGATTAAACCTAACCTAATCCAGTTTCGAGAGTTCTAAAGCAACTAGCCCTAAGATATTAGTGCAAACTTCTAACATGAGATCGATGTGCAAATTGCAGAATATGGCATGGGAAGTGAGGCGTCAACCCAAGGCGATGTGTATAGTTATGAGATTCTCTTGTTGGAAGTGTTTACAGGAAAAAGACCCACTGATGACATGTTTAAAGATGACCTAAATCTTCATAACTTAGTAGAGATGGCTTTGCCGGACCGAATCGAAGAGATTGTTGATCATGTGCTTCTCTTGGGAGGAGAAAGAGAGGAAGGAGCCAGCGCGCAGCAACAGTACCAACAGGATGCATGGGAATAGAGAGAAACTGCATGAGTGCTTAGTATTGATACTTAAGGTTGGAGTTGCATGTTCTAACAAATCACCAAGTGAAAGAATGAATATTTATGATGCTGCAGGGGAACTACATCGGATCAAGGGCATGCTTCTTGAACTTGGGTCATATTAAATTAAGTATCATCTTTCAAAATAAGTAGTAAGTTCTCACTCTACATTTGCCTTGTTGTCTAATTAAAAATTGTAGCTAATTCTTTTCTAGCTACAAGAATTAAAAATTATCCTAAATAAGCTATTCATGAGCATTAATGCTTGGATACCGTATTTCGGGATCCCATCAAATCTCCCATAATACCCCATGAATCTTGATGGGATCCCGTAATATGGTATTCAAATAATTTTCCTAAGCTATTTGATCAACCAATTTCTACATTTGAATATTTGATAGTACTGTAACTATTTTCATTTGTTTTCTTGTTTTTCTTTTTTTTTTCCGCAGGAACAAACAACATCAAGCCTGAATTACTCATTTTCTAATCGATCATGTACGTTGCCAATATATTATGAAAATTAATGTATATCAACCTAGCTATTAATTATAGGCAGTTGGCTGATTCATTTGTAACTCTTTTGGAAAATTGTATTTATATTATGGAGACATGCATGTCTTCCCAAAATTCTATTTATAAAACCATATGCATGTGTACTATGTTTTGCAAGGGTGGTAAATTCGGAATTACAAGGATCGATACGAGGGAAATCTTCCAAGACTATAAAAATGATCAATTATATATAACTTTCACTCACAAAAATTAAAATTTATTCTACTGTATTTTCACCAATGATGAAAATTACGAGTCGTAATTCTTTTTTCTCTTAATGATTGTGTAGAGTTAAGAGGAAATTGCAAAAGCAGTCCAACCAATGCCTCCTTTGGTTATAATTTTTAAGAGGTTATTATGAGAGTATAAGATTTGTAAGAGTAGGATTTATGCAACAATTATGAAGATGGGAAGGAGTCGACGAGTATAGGAAATAATTTAATTTTGTTTATTTATGTAACAATATGAATAAAATAGTAATAACAATTTTCATTAAGTGATGGGTTTTATGTGGTGGCAATAGAATTGCCCTTTAAAAATTGATACAAATAATTTCCCTTCACATTTTAGGATTAAAATGACCTCCAAATGGTTAAAAAACCTACTAAAAATAATAATAAAAAAACTCAAAAATCCTTAATCACAGACACAGAAAAATTGACGATCCCTAGTACCAAACATTACACACAATTCCTAAAAATACAAACAATCTTTGCGCATAATAATTCTAAGAGAAAATTATCCAAAAGTATCAATTTAAGTTTTTTTTTACCCAAAAGTCTCATAGTATTTTTTTTAGACCCAAAGGTTCTTCAAATAATGCATTAGTTTCCTAAAATACATCAGTTTTTGTAAAATCAGAAAACAAATTGATGTATTTCTCATTAAATTGATGGTTTCTTATAAAATTGAAGCATGCCTATAAAAACTAAGGCATTTTCACATCAATTTTATAATAAAAAACACATCAATTTCCTAAAAAAGCCACCACCAAAAACTGATGCGTAAAATGCATTAGTTTCTTGCAAATGCATAAGTTTTTGCAGAATAAAAAAAAAAAAACTGATGCATTTATCTTTAAATTGATGGGTTCTTATAAAATTGAAGCATTCCTATGAAAACTGATGTATTTTTCGCAAAAAAAAGAGCATCGCATAAGTCTATCTAATTAAGTTTCCATCCACTCTCCTCCCCCATTTCCTTCACCTTCTTCTCACTATAAGTTTTGTTTATTGGCTATTGATTTGATTCACTCTTCAGATAGGTTTCTTGCAAGTGTAATCTCATTTGAGGCAATTCATCATTGTACAGCTTTTGGTAGTGGATCTTGAGCACCAACTCATGATCGAAGAAGGTGTTTAACAAACCACGCAAATTAAATTGATCCAATTAAGAAGAGCTCTATTTCCATGTTGTATCGTCACATCAAGAACCATTCACTCGGTTTTTGGACGTCCAACTAATCCTCCTTAAGGGAGGTGTTGCTGGGAGCGGAAATCCCATGAACTCGTGATAGTGTTTATGGATCATGCCACAAAAAAAATTAAATCCGAATACTATAATATATATAGAAGAATCCGTACCTTTGAGATCTGTCTGGATTGATCTCAATGAATGACGAACTGCAGAAGATCGCTCGAGCTCTTCAAGCCTTCTATCGTATTCCTCCTATGCCAGAACGTGAAGAGAGAGTAGCTCTCTTTTTGCTCTCCTTGTTGGACGGCTGCCTCTAGGGTTTAGAGAAAATATTTCGTCTTAACCTAGAGGCTGCCCAACATAGCATATATATAGGCTACAATAGGGACCTAAAGGCAGATAAGTTTCGGGCTCCCAATGTAAATATTAAAAACCTATTTACATTAATTATAATTCATTCCACTAAAAAATTATAACTGCACTCCCTAGCTTATTCGAAAATAAATTTTGAGCTCTTTGTTATTAAATACTTACTAATCTCCCCACGTTAAGATTACAGATACCCGTTGATTAAATTAAATTACTGACAATATTATTTAATCAACATCTATTAATCTCCTTGAGACCTTCCACTTAACTTATTTGATATGTCGGATACAAAATCCACCTGCAGGGTTTGACATAATCAAAACTTATAAGTATCCTCAAGGGGGTATCATCAATCCCTATACCAGGACGTGGATTCCGTCAATAATAAATATTCACCATACAATTAATGCAGTTATCCAACTCATCGAGATTATTGACCTATAAAGATCTCACTCTTTATGAATCAAAATAACTAACAATAAATGCATGTGTCCATTAATTATTTCGGGATTAAGAGTATAAGTATTCATAATAACCATGAGGTATTAATTATTTTATGTGTCAGTATAAAATAATTACCCCAATATGGTCTTGTTCAATACACACAAGTGTACTAACACAAGAAGTTGAAACTAAACCATTCCTCGTAGTCAAGGCAGACCTACTGAAATCATGTGCTACAATCTTACCGATGGTGTGTCCAACTCCATCTCAGATTGTGAACAATAAGCTTATATTCTACAAGAACTGATGATCTGATCTTCTGTATGTAAGCCAAACTCTACACACCAGATCATCTACTATGTAGAATAAAAGACACATATGCATAACATTAGAAGATAATATAATGCAAACATAGCTCATACAGATTCTCATTTAAAATGCAATATCATAATTCATTAATAAATAAATACTAATGTCTATTACATAAAAACATGGCTTTTAGTATATAGCCCTAACAGGTGTTTGGTAGGGTGAAATGCCCGGTGGGATTGGGGTTTGATACCCCTTTCCAATGTTTGGATGGTGGGAATGAGGGTAATATAACATTCCGGTGGGCTCAAGATTCCTGCCATTGGGCGGAATCTCAATCCTTTCTCATCAGGTGGGTTTAAGCAAATGAAGCCCGGGAATGCATTTATAATATTTTGGTATTGATGAGCGTGCCCTTCAAAAACAAAGACAACATTTTCCATGTTTATCCCATTCATATATACAATTGATCCCCCATTCAACACGCAGTCGAGCTACCCACCAGCAAATTAAAACCCTAGCACCGCTGAAGAAACCCTATCGCCGCTGAAGAAACCCATCTTAGTGCTCGATTGAAGCCTGCTCTCGACGGTGCATCAGGTATGTGAAATACAAAACCCTAACGCCGATTCATTTGTTGTGTTTTTATTTTTTTTGGTTTTTGTGGCTTTTCTGGATTATTTACTTCTCCACCTGGAACAGATCTTAATCATCATAATCTATGCATCAAGTACAAGGCCAATGAAGTAATTGTTGGCGCCGGTGACAATGACAGAGATGGAGATATCTGCTCAAGTTCTGCTCCGATTACTTTCGCTGTCAATTTCTCAAAATGGGGAGTGGTTTAGGGTTTTGTTGATTGTCGGGGAAAAGTGTCGATTTCTCAAGTTCTGCTCCGGTTGATGAAGGAATTTTGTAATCTAATATATATTTGTTACGATCTAAATTGTCCAAACAAACAAAGGTCAGGAAACTTGATGGTCTCTTGTTCCTGATTCCCAACATTCCAAACATTGGAAATGGGGTACCAAGTTACATTCCCATTCCCCCCTATTAGGACATTCCCAGTAACGAGATTCTTAGCCCTCCTACCTAATGCCCCCTAAGAGTGTTTTTGTTTTTTTCTTCGCTTTTTAGTTCATGCACTAATACTTATTCTATTTCTTGCTACAAATTTCATTCCATAAATTTGTTGTGTAGTAGGGAAATTTATCATTCCTTTTCTCTCCCTCTGTCTATCAGGATTGGTAATGAAAGTTGGAGGAAATTGATTTTGGAAACCTTAAATTTGTGGGTAAAGAAATTTATAAAAAGGTTTTTTTGGGTAAAGTGATAAGATGGTAGGACTTTTGGGTAAAGAGATTCATGACTCTCTGTAAATCTTGAGACCACAATTACATGCAAAATAGCAAATACCACAACATGTGAAGTATTTATAATTATCATTACACAACAAATATTGTCTAAGAGTTAAGAAATCTTATTTATGTATTTGTGTATAGGTATATATATATATATATATATCCTTAATCTACTTTACGAATTAAACGTTGGAAAATATAATTTTCAAATTTACAGAGATACTTGTATCTCTGTAAATATTGAGCTTCTTCATTGGTCTCAACTAATAATTCTATTTGTTTTAGAAATCATGTAAAGAAGACGAAAAAAACTAACCTTTTTGATAAACAATCTACACATTAGATTCCTTGAAGATTTTGTCTTCTTAGAGCTGGAGAAGTTTCTTTCACGATCGACCTTTTGCGAATTGTTAAGTGAAATTGTCTTTGAATATTTATTTATTTATTGACATGCATTGTTCCTGCAGCCTACAGATTTACTGGTAGACTAGATGTGATTCGTGAAGAAAATACATGGAACTGTGGACTTGTTGAGAAAGTAATATTAGGGTCGGGTTAACACTTATCAATGGTTAAAGAATTTTAAATTTTAATCGTTAACACTTATCAATGGTTAAAGAATTTTAAATTTTAATCTACCTAATTTGATAAGAGAGAATCTACCTTATCTACTTTCTAAAATTAAGGACATTAAATCTAAAAATAATATAATAAATAAATGCTAGCTGAAATTAAAGAAAGTCGTATATTAGATAATGTATGATCCTACTTGACTTTATATTTGATATGGAGGGGCCTATCGGTATAGCATCTTATGGTTTGAACTTCTTAATAAATAAAATCATATTTAAGGTCCTATTGATCATTTTTCCTTAGAACAAAGCCAAAATTTTAATAATAGTAGTTCAAATGATATACCATCGGAGATGTTATGGAATTTTTTTTTTCAGAACTGAAAAATTTCCAGTAAAATGCCCCCAAAAAACTAATAGAAGTGGCAAGGTGCGAAAATATTTTTGGCACAATTGGAAATGCCACAGAAAAGAAGGGCACCCAAGCAAAAACACCAAAGCAACATATTGCTGTTATGACTTTCGATCGTGACCCTCATCCTTCCTCGATTTGCCGTATTTGCATCGCGAGAACTCCATGGCCACAATGAGGTGAGATTATACACACACACACACACATGTGTATATGCACACACTCCAGCACACAGTCACCTTTCTGTAAGAATGTTTTCTATGGTTCTGTTTTGAATCTTCCATTCGTGACCTCTTTACCGTACATTTGAAATACTAGGGCTCAGTTCTAATAAATCACTCACTGAAAGTATTCTAAGCCCTAGAAATTGAATAAGAACTCGAAAATTTCCATAATATCTGTTTATGGTTTTTTTTTTTTGTTTTTGCTTGCGTGTATTTATGTATATGTGTATTAAAATCCTGGCAGTTCACGTTCTATCTATTTTTTGTTTGGTTACCGAGAAAATGGAGGAAAAGAAAATAACTTAAAATTTTCTAGACTGCATTTGTCATTAATAGGGTTTTTTTAGTAAAACAAAAACCAATTTAGACTGTACTTCGTACAGCTCTGAGTTTGTTGAGGTGATGTTTTTCTTTTTTTTTTTGAAAAAAACATTACGGGAACATAAATCATGAATATTTAGAATTTATTTTTTTGTTGTTTTCTAAGTTTTCTTGGGAAATAAATGGAGCGTTAGATGTTCATGAGTTCTTTGAGACATATGTACAGCATTGGGTATGGTGAGTAGTATACTGTTTACTTTTGGATAGTTTATGAACGCACTGTTTTTGGTGCCGCAATGTGTGTAATTTCTCACGAAAAAGAAGAAGATAAATTTCAAGTATAAAAAAACTGAAAACACGATAAAATTTCCGCAAAGTTTATACTTTCACCAAGGCTATTGTAGTCTTATAGGTTAACAAGTATCAATCATATGATTGTGTGGTGAAGTATCTAAAGTTAATTGGTTGGTTTGATATACTCCAAACAGGCACGATATACATATTTTGTTTTGAAATTGTTTACCCTTCATTTGATTGCAGAGAAGTCATTGGAAGGATGACTTCAAATCTTACTACTGCAACTTCAACTCCAACTTGTTTTAAGATTCCAAGTTTTCATTAATTTTAAATAATTTGTTTTTTTAATGTGTCCTCAGCAATCATATGGAGCATTAATGAAATTAGAGTAAGAGTTTGTTTTAAGTTAGAATTATGATAAGTATAGAATCTGACGGATAATTGATGGCCAAGTGAAGTTTAAAATTGATATTTCGTGGAATTAGAGTAAGATGGATGAAGGAGAGAAGTGTATTTGAAGTGATGCGTCATCATAATACTCCAACCAAGTTAAAGGGAAAATTGGAGTAGTACTCCTTGCCGGTTCTAGTAATTGAAGCTTCAGCCTTTGAATCTTGCTCTATTGTTTAGGTTTTTATCTTGTTTTGTTGGTTGTTTGTTTTTTGCTTACTGTGGGAATTGTGGTGGTTTCCTGTTCTAGCAACCAAAAAAAAAAAAAAAAAGTCAAGGGGAAAATTTATAATACGGCTATAAGGCCAACTATGCTTTATGGTATAAAATGTTGGACCTTCAAGAAAAGAATGAAGCTAGTCGAGATGAGGATGTTAAGATAGATGGTTGGCAATTGTCTTGCTTTGTAATTATTTTACAACTTTCTTTTTCAATATAGTGGTTGTTTCTTGTTGAAAAGAAAAGAAAAGAAAAGAAAAGAAAAGATAGATGGATGGCAGTAAAAGATAGATACAATAAGAAATGAATGTATTCATTAGAAGTTAGTAGTGGTACTGATTGAGGAGAAGATGATGGAATGCATATTAATGTTTAGGAGTGATTCGATCGAAGATGAAGACACTGAGAGGATGAGAGGGAGGCTTAAAGGAACACAAGTTGAGATAGTAATAAAAGATAGGTTTGCCTTGCGTTTAATCGAAAATATGGCTCTGGATATAGCTCAATGGAAGAAGAGGATTCTTGTAGCTGGCTGCAAATAGTTGGGTTTAAGGTTTTGTTGAGTTTAGTTGAGTTGTGTTTTATTTGTTTATGCATTACTACTCTTGGTTGATTGTAAACGTTTTTACAAGGGCCCTGCTTTTTTAACATTCAAGTTAAATTCCTTCGATTTTTTTTTTTTGGGTTAAAATACTTTGTTCTGTTTGAGATGAAAATAACAATGCAAATTGGAAACTTTAGGGCCAATTTTATGGTGGTCATTGGATGGATAATTTATGAAGCCTTATAAAGTTTGGTTTGTCTCCTTTCCTCTCTAGATGAAAGAGTTAGTTGTCTTTTCCCATTTGGCTGTCTCTTTTGAAGTTCTATTTATGAAGTGATCCTCTAAAAAAATAAGACCATATATGCGCATTTTTTCCCTTTGTGTATTAAGGAGGGAGAGAGGATTAGACAATTTGTCTCTTCACTGCGAAGTAGTTTATTTTATATGGTGTTCTCTAATCTAGTTAACGTTATGTACGTTTCTTCCTATAAGGTTTTGAAGTGGTTCCCCTCTATGATTTTTTGGTGTCTCTTCTTTCTCTGCTATGAGAAACATCCTTTGCCTCTCTTGGACTTCCTTCCCTCTAGTTTGCAGAAGCTTAAT
>JAESVK010001089.1:12892-36018 GCA_017140935.1 Hamamelis virginiana
TGCTTCTTCATCAACCTGGGACAAGTAGATTTTGGGTGATTTATCCAATATTATGAAGGTTTCATTATCATCACTTTTATTAAAAGCCTTTTGGCATGGGAACTGTGAATAAGGCTGAAGTTGGTGCTCTTCTTGTTGGCCTTAAGTGGTCTAAAAGTAGAGGTTATTTTTAATTTTTTAGTTAAAGGTAATTTCCAGAACAAGATAAAATGGATAAAGAATTGTCAGGGTGGTCATTGAATTGTACCCGTTTGCTTAAAGAGGCATTTGATCTTTGAGTACTTTGGTTGGTTCCATTGCGTAGATCCGTTGTTTCACAAATTAGGAGTGGTGTTCTTGAAAGCGAGGTGCTGTTTCTTTGTCGGATTTTGTGGGGAATGCCATTCTGGATTAGTTTACTCAGAGAGGTCGCCTTTTAGTTTTTGTTGCTGTTTTTCTTTTTGTAAATTCCCTTTTGGTATTGCTTTGTTAATCTTTGGAGGATTACTTTTCCTTCGTATTTCTCTTTTATTCTTGTCAATTAATTTTTTCCTGATTGGGAGAAAATAATTTTTTCTTTCAGTGTAATGTTCTTGGATATTGTATGGTTGTGTTGATGCTCGTTGTTCTTTTCCAGGTGTTAGATTATTTCATGATAATTGCCAACCCCCATGAACAATTGTGTCAAATAATGTAATTGTTTGTAATGGCCTGGTGTAAATAGTGACTCGCTTGGGAGAGATTGCTCAGCTTGTTTGCTTAGCCTTACCATCTTTCCCCTGCAAGCAGTTGTTTCATCTTTTTCCCTAACGAACTAAATTATTAAATTTTGAGATCATATTTGTTGTAGTTGTAAGGTGCTTTAAACCGTTCTAGGTTTTATTATTTAATTTTTCTATAGAAGGTTTCTTCTCCCTTCTTTTATTTACTTCTTTTACTATTTTTCTTAAAATAAATATGTTTACTTTGGTTTTTCACATTATTGGCTAATGATTGGGATCTAAATGAAGGAATGGTTCTTATGGAGAATTGCCCTGTTAACTCAGAACATAACATGGTCTCAGAAAGGCTGCAAATGACTCGTCTAACAAATGGAGAGGCCGAGAACAATCTTCACAATCAAAATGACAAAATGCTATGTCAAGGATTAAATGGAAGACATAGAAACACGGGGTCTGATGGAATCAGCTCTAGTCTTCGTTATGATGAAAACTGTGGGGAAGAAAAACCATCAGGAATATCCAGCACAGATGTAGCAGACAACCTAAATAGGAACATTCAGCCAGATGTTATATCTGTAAGCAGAATACGTGGATTTATAACTCATTCAAGACATGCAGTTGCTTGCAAGAGTGATTGCATGCTTGATGACTCCTAAAATATTCTTTACAATGATATTTACCTTGCAGAAAAAAGTGAAGAAGCAGAAAGAAATGACTATGCAAGATATGTACAACAACCTAGATGACTACAATGATGATGATGATGATGACAGTGATTGGGAGCCCTTGCAAAAGCAGCCGACAATCATGAAATGGTTTTGCACCAATTGTACGATGGTTAACCTGGATGATATTGTCCACTGTGATGTATGGTTACATTTTAATTTCTTTTGGATATATGATAAATATATAAATTTATTTTTATTTTATTTTTACTTTTTTTTTAGCTTATTATGCTTTTTTTGAAATATGATTTTTGATTCTCCAGTTTTACTATCTACTTTTTAGAAGTACGTGCATTGTCTATGGATAATATGTTGCATTCTTCTTCATGCAGATATGTGGGGAACATAAAGAATCTGGTATCCTTAGGCACGGGTTTTATGCATCACCTTTTTCACAGGAAGCAGGTTTCACTCAAGTTGAGTCAGAAGTCACAGAAAGATACAAAGGTGGTTACATATTGTTGGCTGTTAAGTTTGTTTGATATGATTTCTTTCGTTGGAATAATGTGCGAAGGGTTTTGTTAGAAACTCTTCTACTTTTCATTCATCATCCTAATGTTGTTAAATTGGGCATTTTGGTCTTTGGGAAAGAACTCGACTGAAGCTTGGTTTGATGTATGATATATGATTTTGGATATGCTGAAATCAGTTATATACTTATATCATGTTTGGATACTTGTTGAGCAGGATCAAAACCTAATATACTTTTCATAACTAATCCAAACCCTACACAACTTGTGTCTCACAATTTCTACTTAGCGTTTGATCTATGTGAAAAATTTGTCTTACCAGTCCAAGTTCTTTGCATTGAATATATATATATATATATATATATATATATATATATATATATATAATATGGGTTTTTGCATGTATTTATGTTCTAAATCTTAGTTTGGTGGGGATCTTATCTTCTTGGATATGAACCTATGAAGAATATATCAATTTTTATAAAATGATTGAGGAAATATGTGGAAAAATGAATGGCAAATGTGAAAGTTGTAAAAAAGGTTTAGGTAATCTTATTGAAGGCATAAAATTATGCTTAAAAAAAAAAAAAAAATAAAATGAGACAAATATGATACATGCTATACAATATCATATCAACTGGTCATTTATGCAATGTGTGCATGGCATGGTTAAATAAAGTTTAATATGTTCTTTAAACACAAAATATATTGCATTATAGTTAATGTAGTTTGTTGTTGCTTCTTATAGAACAGGTTTTGTGAAAAAATCACATTAAAAAATAATCCTAATTTTTAATGGTTAATTTGTGAACACAAATTTTGTTGGTAGGTACGCTTATAGGTGATTGACAATTTGCATTTCATATTAACAAGCATAATCCTATTTCACACGGACTTAGGTATGGGTGTTGGGTGTGGGTACGTGTCCAAGTGTTGGATCCGTCTATTTTTCAAAGATTTTCCACTATTTTGAAGTATCTGTTGCAGTACCCTTATCCTTGTCCAAGTATCAGGTGCGGATACTTCGGGGTGAAGTAAAGAGTCCGTGTAATAGAGGCCTTATCCCAGCTATTTGGAATTGATACACAAATTCTTTTTGTCATTTTTTCTATTAATGGTTGTATCCTTTAGTTAATTTTAAGGCATCACGTCTCTTGTGTCGGTATCGATCGATTTATGTTTAACCTTCCCCTTGCCCTTGTTATCCCCTTCACTTGATTGTCTCACTCCTTATAGGTGTTGTAATTTGTCTGTACTCTGTATTGCGCATGATCACATCTTCTCAGGAAAATTTCTTTCATCTTTTCTGCAATCATTGCTACCTCTAACTTCTCTCTAATGCATCCATTTTTAATATTATCATTATATGTCTTGCCACTCATTCATCTTATCGTTTTTCATTTTAGCTATGCATAATATATGGTGTGATGTTTTTAAATAGCCTTATATTTTGGACTCCAAAAAATAACTACTTTTATAGTGGTTGCTTTAACTTTTGCTTCATTAATCAAACAACATTTTCGTACAATGCATAAAAAAATTCTCTTGGAAGTACTTAGTTAACATTTAACTATAATATATTATAATGAGTACATGCAATCTAAGTATATAGAAGGGTTTTATATTTGCTTAGTTATAACTAAAGAGTTACGGTGTTTCTCAAAACCATTATTTCTATAGTGATCGATAATTGGTTTGAAAATTAAGAGAGTGGAACTAATAGTTTATGTTCGTGGTTGTACATCCCTTGAATGATTGGGGTTGTAAGAAGTTAATGGGTTGGGTTTGTTGAGTATCATCCTTGTGCTATCCTTATCAGGATGGCTTAGATTAAATAATTGGGTTTCTGGTGCGTTTGGGACAGGGATTTTGAACTCGACTCTTGTTCAGATTTTGATATCATTTATTTTGTGTGTGTGTGTGTATAGTTATGTAATTGACATTTAATTAGATTTTGGATAACCTACCCCACCTAACTTCGCATTATTGTGACGGGTTTGGATTTATAGGGTTGGGCTTGGGGTGAAATTCTTCAACTTGAGTTGGGCTTGTGATGGGGTGGGACAGGACGGAATATGGATACCTCCTGTTGGGTCAAGTTCAGGTCTGGGCCAGTCAGTTGCTTTAGAGGACTTCTAAAATTACCAGAGAAGTAACTCTAAAAAAGAACCCATATCCTTGCTCCATTAAAACCTGCTGCATGGTCTGCTTGAAATTGCATCAGACAGGACCACCACTGAGCCACCTATATTGTTCTGCAAGCTGTCTAAGTCCAATTCAAATACGTGAAAAATCCATCTTTCTGTCCAAGGGGGCCCTTTTTTTTTTTTCTTTCAAAAAGTATCGCTATATATGTGTGTGTGTGTGTGTGAAAGGGCCTGAAATGACCTCTGCACATGCGAGGTATACAAAGAGGCTCAAAAACAAAGATTACAGCATTAATGAGTCTAAAAAATGATCGAAAGACTCAAATACAGCATTAATGAGTCTGAAAAATGGATGAAAGACTCCCGAGATTCTAAAATAACTAGGTCTTTCCATTAAAAGTTTTCCAACTAGAGTATACTTCCATGACACAATAGTGACTCTTCCTCCCCTTGACAATTTCGTCTGATCCTTTCCTTCCAGAGACTCCAAAAAATTGCATATGGGACCATCTTTGGGGACTATAGTTTCAAAAGAATGCATAATTTTTACATAATTTGTTTCCTATCATTCCACCATTTACAATACCAATCCTCGAACCCATGCGAGGTGGAAAGCATGACCCAACCACCTTGGCCAGTCCATATCCATTTAGAAATTTAGCCTAAATGGAATTGGTGCATGGGTATGGATGATTTGGCTTTAATTGCATCAGTTTTGAATTGCTCAGTTCTTTGCAATTCAGTTGTTCATGGTTAAGATATTTTGTAATGTTGCAATCGATAAAGAAGGTATGTTTGAAGGAACTAGAGTCTTTTTAATGATCTATTCCCTTTTTAATGAACTATTTCGTAAAGAAATTATTGCCAAATATCAATTAAGGATAGAGAAATGATTGTCTCAAAAAGAAACCAAATTGCTAAGGGACTATGGCATTCTATCTTCACCTCGTCACCTTGGGGTCTTAGCGAACAAGTGTAAAGCCAATCCAGCATGATCTCCTGGGATTTTGTATCCCACTGCTGAATGTTTACCCAAATCGAGGGATAATACCATTCTGTCTTTCGATCTAGAGAAAAGTAGCACACCCATGCATTTTTGTTTGCTGTGGTACTGTATAGGTATCATTGCTTCAAAGATCATTCCAAAATATTGCTTGAGCCCATATCCCAGTCCATATTAATTACCTTCTTGAAGAGAGGCTGATTTTAGTAATACTTTTTTAGAGTCTACATTTATGAGTAGTCGTTACCCTATAGGATTGCCACCCATTATAGTTTTAACCGCTTATTTTTCCTTTAAGTTTGTCTTCGTTAATGCTCTAGTTTAATAGACCAGTGTCACCAGTTCCTTCCTGTGTGAACTTTTTACATCTAAATTCTTGAAAAAAGTTATCAGTTGGATGAAATTTTTGGGGATGGGAGATTTGAATTTTAATTAAGAAATTCTAGTTCCTTGACAAGTTTGCTAGGATTTTAATTGAGGAAGATTTGTAATCTAGCATATAGATTGCATAAAGAAAGTTGAATTTGAAGGTTGCAGTTGAGTCTGCCTGTGTCGTACTATGTTTAGTGTCTTATCTTTCACTCAGCGAGTCAAGGTTGGAGAAAGAAGGCATGCTTAGCTAGGTAGACAGCCGACATAAAACATATAGACCTTGTTTGGGTGGGCTTATGCTTATACTTTTATGTGCTTTTAACAAAAGTATGATCTCATTTGAGCTAGTAAAAAATATAGTTTTTTTTACATTTAGGTGCTTTTCTGAGAAGCATGATGTCTGTCACCTGCTTCAAAAAGAGACTTTAGGTGCTTATGCTTCAGGTTCCAAACAGGTCCATAGTCACACCCTGCGAACATGAACCCTGAGATGGAAAAACAAGATTCTTGTAGCCGACCCCTAGTAGTGGGGATCGAGGCTTTGTTGAGTTGGGTATTTGAGTCCTCATTCCAATTTTAGTATTTGGATTAGTCTTAAATTCATTGAGCATCTTGCACAAATTGTTTTTTATTTTCAATGGTATCCATCTTGATTGTCTTGATTTCAAAACTTTGTATTTAGGTAAAATTTCCTCTGACATGGTAGTTTTTTATGCTGTTCAATGTACAGGAAACTGTAGAACTAAAAACTCAAAATGTAGAAAAAAATGTTTTTCAAAGGATATTCATGTAAAAGTTATGTATATTAAGTAAATGTGTAAATATATAATCTATTGAGGGAGCAGGGATGGTAGTGCGGTAAGAGGATCTAATTTTGGTTGGGAGACATGAAGCAGCAGGTTTCTAAAGACAGCCATCAGAATTATAAGAACCATTTGAAGTGTAAACATAAAAATCCTTGCATCACCCAGGTTTCAAACGCCGCAAGTTCATAAACAAGGTCAACAAAGATGCACCATGGGCATTTATGTGTGTGCATGTGGATTCACAGGGGGATTTATATAAAGATGCATTATGAAATGGCTGTGATAACATGTGTTGGCTCTAAATGTAGAAAGCACATACAAAAGTCAAAATGTTCACCTTTGAAAGAAGAGGAAAGAAGTTGAATCTAAATTATGGTTAATTGTTATATTACCACAAGTTCTCATGCTTTTAAAGAATGTCAATATAATTGATGAGTTAAATACACCTACATCTCTGAAGGACGATTTACTTTTTTATTTCTTTTGTATTTCTTGTATTTTTTTGTCTTGGATTTAAAGGTTTGGACCATATCGTAGGTGTTTTTTTTTGGGAAGAGAGGAATGTAACAGGTTCTTTAATTAAGGAGTGTGTGGGTATTTCGTTGGACATTTTATTTCATGATGGGAAGCTCTTTATTTGGTCGATATGTAGTGCTTCATTTCCTTTTGAGAGCATCTTCATTTTTATTAGGCAATTACCTTTTATTTTCACACACACACGCTTATGCGCACACATATACATATGTACGTACACATATCTGTGGTCAACCTATGCATATTTTTCACTTTTTTGTTTGTTTGTTTGTTTTGTATTTCTTTTTTTTTTCCCCAATAATTTCATATAGTTGGCTACCAAAATGAAGTCTTTATTAAGAAAGCATTCAGTCCCTTAACTATCTTTTTTAAATTCTCTTTTGCTTCACATTTGCCTTCAAGAATTGCCAAGTACTTTTTGTAAAATGGCATTTGTTGTCACATTTTCAACTTCATGGTTTGTCATCCATGCTTATCTTTAAAGTATGAAATATCATGAAGATGTATTTTTAATGGTAGATCACTCATGGAATAAGGTCCCCTCCTACTGAATAGAGAACGATAGCTTTATGATATATCAATGCCTTAATTGCAGTTGAATTTTTGAAGTGACGGAAGGTTTTGCATGCCCATCTCTATAATAGTATAATTAAATTATCTTGGAATATAATGTTAGATTCATAAATTATAGGGAGATAGATATTCATTAGGAAATGTTTTGGGATAGATATGTCATAAGGTTAGATTCATTAATTACAGGGAGATGTGGTTCCATAAGAACTGTTTGCAAATTAAAGATTTTTTTTCTAATAAAGGAGTTATATATTTGGAGAAAGAAACAGTTATTCTAGAAAATTCTTACCTTGGTTTGAAATGGGAAAATAATTAGATTCATTCTTGTCTCTTCAAATGCATCAAGGGCTAGTGAATGAATTGCTGCCTTTAATTAGGCAAGTATCTCAATTTCTTGAACTGTAGAAATAGACACCCATTGAGAAAACATTGTTTCAATGTCGATTAAGCTGTGTAGATGGATCTTTCTAAGATCCAAATGTAAAGGTTTAGTACAACAATAGATATGATTAAAGGAGTAGTCATGACGATTGCAGATTTTATGGTAAGAGTTTGAGAGAGTTTGAGAAGCCTTTGAATATTTTTATTGATTTTGTTTTCTTTTAGAAGTTTACTAAAATTAGGAGAGTCAATAGAAAATTGCAGCAACTGATTTTTGGGATGAATTAATGAGCTTTTAGTTTTGGATTCTTCTCAGTTTTAAATAGGAGCAGACCGGAACTTGCTGCTGCTGTTGTTTCCCTCTTCTTCTTTGTCGAAGGTTCTTTTAAAAATCCTATCTGTTTAGAATTCAAATACCCATTTTGAAGAATCAGTCCCTCCCAATTTGTAATTAAATTTGGATTTCATGGAATTGGGATGGACTATAATTTTGAGATTATTGGCACTTCCCATACACCTAGTTGGAATTCTGATGCTAGTATTGAGCTTCTTGAAAACTAGGAACTCTAAATATGAAGGTTTGTATTGTTTGGTGTATTTGGAATAAGTGCATTAGGGGAAGGATGGTTATTATCTTATGGTCTTTGTTTTTGTGGGGTTCTATTTTTGGTGATTTTAGGAAAGTCTGCCTTTCGAATCTTTTGAATTTTTTGTATTCTTGTTATGAACTCTTTAGTTAGTTGTCTCTGCGTAAGTTTTGTGCATCTCTATTTCTGCCAATATTTGGGTAGTCTCCTTCGGAATAGTTTGCATTTGTTGTCTTGTTATAGGGCACGTTGTTTCATTATACTTTGTATACCATTTGTGCGGTGTCTTTCCCTGTTTGCTCCAATAATATTTTGGTTACCAATAAAAAGATGTGTGCATGAGCTATTGACACACGGTTCAGCGCCAGGTTAGTGGGTGTGTGTGCTTGTTTTAGGTATGGCTTGGCTTGGTATCAGTTGAATTGTAGTGATACAGGAAAAGCAAATAAAAATTCCTATTGTTGATATTGTGGTTCGGAAGGATGCATGGTGTGGTGATTTGACCCTCAAGGTAGAGCTCCTACATCTGTTTGGTATTGTGGTTTGTAGAATGCTTGGATAAAGAATTTTGTGTCTTGGAGAGGTGATGTGAGGGAGTGTAATATTGTTTTTACAAGGAATCTCCGTGATTGAAAGTTGGATAGGATGAATTTTATTTTATTTTATTTTTTTTGGAAAAATTACACTCAGCATAGGCGGAAGATATTCCAGTATGCAAAGAAGTTCAGGATGGGAAGTTTTTTGCGAAATCTTATGTTAAGGTTATGTTGAGAGGTGAGGGTGTTAACTTTCTGGTGTCAATGTTTTGGAGAACTTAAGCCCCTTCTAAGGTTGCCTTCTTTACATGGGAGATAGTTTGGAACAAGAGCTTGAGAATTGATATTCTTGTAAAGAGGGAGTTTGTCCTTCCCAATTGGTGTGTGCAAAGAGTCAGTGGAGTCAGTGGACCACTTTCTCTTGCATTATAGAGTGACAAGGGAGCTTTGGGTGTTTCGTTTTAACCTCTTTGGGTTTTATTGGGTGATGTCAGGTTTGATGAGACATCTGATGGAAAGTTGGTAGTATAGGAATAGAAACAGAGCTTCTTCCAAGGTGTGGATGTTGGTGCCCCATGTGATTTTTCAGAGTGTTTGGAAAGAAAGGTATCGTAGGATTTTTAAAGACTTAAGGCAGGTTTTTAGAGTCTTTGAAGTATAGAGTAGCCAATTCCTTTTCTTTTTTTCTTTTTCTTTTTCTTTTTCTTTTTTCTTTTTGGGAAAGGATAGCATTTTTTGAGAGACTGATCACATTTTTTTTAAAGCTTTTTTGCGTTACATTTCTGTTTTGTATACCTCGCATTTAGAGGGGCTCCCCCCCTCCATTTTAAATAAAATTATACTTTTAGTTGATAAAAAAACCATAATAATCATGGAAAATATAATAAATGGAAATCACATGTTGGAACACTTTATGTAAAACAAGCATGTATGGCTGTACTTGCATAGAATAGGGACCAAAGTTCCCTACAGATGCATGCTATCGTGCAGCTTCATCTACATGGCTGTTGAAGGTTAAGGTTAAAGAGGTGAAAGTTGAACTGAGATGGGTGCTCTCTTTAAGCTCAGGTCAGTTGGTACTGGTGCATTTTGGATATCGTGTGGTGAATGTCATCTTATCCTACTCAAGACCAACTGGTGAAGTGGATCCTGTTAAAGTTGAATGTTATGCTAGTTAGAAGAAGGGAATGGAGTTTCATGGGTTGCTACATGTGCTTCTGGAGGTTGACTTCTTGGTGATCATTGGTTGATCTTGGGTGCATAGTAATCTATGTACTTGTACTCGGACTCTTTGCTTCACCCCAATGTACTCTCATCCATTAAGGGTACTTGGACTCCTGCCAGATACTTCAAAATAATGGAAAATCTTAGGCAAATAGATGAATCCAACACTTGGACATGTACCCGCACCTGACACCCATACCCGAATTCGAGTAACATAGATAATAGTTATCCTTGGAGATATGTGCATCATGTAATGTATATTTTGGATTTATTTATTGTTTTGCATGTTTCCTTCTGTTGGATATAGAGGTATGCTGATATGAAGGCTGACTATTTGGCTGAAAAATGGAGCATCTAATTCGGAGCATTTAGTGTCACTTTTCCATTCCTTGAGTCTTGTCATCTGTTGGTTGGTTTTTCCTTTTGGGCTTGTTTGTTTGCTCTCAGTGAAGGACACCTTGTCATCTTGCGTCTTGCGTCTTGCGTCATGTTTCTTTTCTTTTTCTGTTGCAACAGTATTGATAGGATGGGAAATAATCTGTATGTGTGTCTGTATATCCACACACACACATACAGATTAAAGACTGAATTTCAGTCATCACTCATCAGTTTCTCCATTGAAGACTAAATTGTAACTGCCTTGTCTTTGTTGGAATAATGGAAAATAGTATGGGAAATAATTTCAGGTTGCTCAACTATTTATTTGTGAATTATGTAGGCTCTTTTAAATATTAGCGCTCGAATTGGGGCTTGAATACCAATTCCTCCTTGCCACCCAAGCAGTTATGTAACAACTATGCCTGAACTTCAGTTCTACCTAGTAATTAAACTTAAGTTTCAGACATTATGTCCTTCAGTGTGAAATCCTTATTTCTATTTTACAGGCATCTCTGAACACTGCTACTAGTTAATACAATGATTCAATTTCCCTTGGCCCCACAGTAATGGAAACTCATTTTGAGCTAATTAACCATGCAAATAGACTGTTGTTCTATGTTGTCTGCTTCATATAAGTGGTTGAATAGATGCCTCTGGAGGTTCTTTGGAACTGAACTAATGATTCTCATTTTGATTAAAAAAAAAACTACTGATCTTTTCTAGAATCTGCATAAGTGAAGTTTGTTGAAAAACATGAAGTCTCTTGTTTGATTCTTACGGAATGACACCTATTTCCAACTTGATCCTTACCTAGGATCAACCTCCTTATGACATTGATGAGTCACATTTGTGATGATTGTTCTATCGAACCCCGGAATGACATTTATATAATTATACATGCTTTATAGATGTTAAGCCAGTGCTGTCAACTTGGAAATTCTTGAATTTTGCTTCTCAAGATTGGAGATTGTCATACACATTTCTCATTTTTCCCATACCTTTTACTCTTATTAAACTAACTTCGTATCTTTTCATTGTTATGCTTGTAAAATGAGGACATTATTTGTATGATGTAATTGGTTCACTGTAACCATACTCTTTTTTATCTTCTCTATGTAGGCTTGTGCTCACGGGATTCAGTCTTGGGCAATTCCACTGCAGTAGGTTTTGATGAGAGAATGTTGCTACACTCAGAAGTATGGCGTTGTTTTTATACATATTCTCATTAAAATTTTTTGTTTGAATTAGGTTTATTATATATCACCATCATCATCATCATTATTATTCTTTTCATTTGCCTATCTACATCTAGTTGTTGCAGTATTTTTATTTTTTTTTTTTTTATGCTAGTGAATGCGCATGTGTATTGAACCCAAAAATTTCTTGGTAAATAAATTTCCCTATGTGGAATTAGGGCTGCAAATGAATCAAGCTGTTCATGAGCTACTCACAAACATGTTCGATAAGGGCTCATTTGGATTTGTTTGTTTAGTAACCAAGCCAAGCTCAAGCCTGGAATTAGGCTCGTTTAATAAACAAGCCAAGCTCAAGCATACCTAGGCTCGTCTCATTTGTGTTCGTGAACAAGCTCATTAGTGGGCTTGTGAATAACCTTGTGTTTAAAAATTTATCATTTAGGCTTAAATAAGTTCAATATATACATGACCTTTTTTTGGGCTTTAATTTTTTATTTCCAATATAAACCAAGTATTATTTCAACTGTTAATTTTTTAATTTTTTAAAACGAGCCAAGTTCAAACATTTCAAAGCTTGGCTCGATTAACTTGCTCGAACTCGGCTCGAACTTAAATAGTCAAGCTTTTGACCAATCCAAGCTTGAGCAACCCAAAGCTCGGCTCGGCTTGCTCGTTTGCAGCCCTATGTGGAATGAAGAGAGTAAGATCTTAAGTTTATAAAAGAATAAAATTAGTTGCATTGTGTTAGTTTAATATACTATTTGCTTTTATATTCTGAAGTGATTTAATTCCAAATCTTATAAATTATTTCAACTGTTATAATACGACACATTGTTTTATATTATGAGGGTGTTAGATGAACTTTCTCAACTTTAACTTACAATCAAAGGAAGTAGATGACATTTAAGGGATATGATAATGATTCTATGGAAAGGTGCAAAACCACCTTTATGCTCTATGTTCTTCTTATCCTCCCTTTTCTCTCTGGATGTTCAGCCGACATTTTTTGCTCCAATTATTTCATAAGATGTCCTCTGAATTTACCAATTATGAATACTGCTTGCAATATTGAGAAAGGATATGCAGTATTTTATTCACCTTCTTCACCAAGCATCTAACATCCAAGACACTTGGATAGACATTGTGGCCCTCCTTTCAAGTTGCCTTATTTGGTTGAACTGCAGCAAGAGATAAGTGTATCATCCCTGACCATCTCATCTCTAGGGTCTGGTTTATTCTCGATAAATGGTGTTTGTGTAACAATAGTGGTGAGTCAATGGATTTGTTACATTGCAAGAAAGAGTGAATTCTCATTAAAAATAAAAAATAAAAAAAGAAGAAGAGATACAAACCTATATATAAGTGTCTAAGAACATGACGCAGGCCAGCACCTAAGTGTGATGGCTGCGGCTCATTTAGTGACGAACAAAGTGAGGAATAATTCCGGGAATCAATCATTGGAGGCAACAGAAGCCGGTCAACGTTGCTAGTCGTGGATGTCAATCGACGCGACCAAGCCACAAGCTTGATTAAGAGGAGGAATTAATCCACTCCAAAACAAAATAACTTGCTGGGATGTTTTTTTTTAACTAAATTCTGTATTCTCTCTCTTTGATTCCAATAACAGCTTATAGAGATTACATGGTGTCATAAATGAAAGCATTTTCCTAGGGAACTAACTAATACAACTCTCAAGAGACTCTACATCTTCTTAGGTAGTCAACCTTCTTTTCCTAGATTCATTAAATAGAACACAAGTTACTAATATCATTAATTTCTAGAACATTAAATGCTTAACTTTCCTTTTGACTTCCAAAGATTATTTAGTTCCTATTATTCTCTATGTTCCACATGGACGCCTAGTTGGATGACACCTTGGCAAATGATTGGCGACTGCATCATAACCAAAAGTTAGGAAACTACTAAACTATCAAAATAGAAAACTACTAAACTAATCATACTAAAAGACTAAGCTACGCTTACTAATAAAATATAATTACAATACATCTCATAGGATGACCATCTTCTTTTATATTGCAATAGGATCTTTGGGGATCCCCTGAAGTGGCTTTGGGGCACACTACTTGGGTAATGACAAGAACTGTCGAGGAATGTTTTCAGAGTATGTGGTGTAAAACCATGGATAGAAACTGCAAGATCAATTGGAAATCTACTCCTCTGTCTCCTCTAGTGTTTGTGGAAGGAGAGGAGGAAAATTTATTAAGATATAGAGTTGAGTTGCATTCAAATTAAGGAAGATTTTTTCAGTATGCTCTTTTCTTTAGTTGTCCCCGTTTTGGCTAGGAGGAACATCCTCCTTTTTAAACCTTTTGCGTACATGTGCCTTGTAAAGGTTTTTCTTTTTTATGCTTTTTGTTTATGTGGATTTTAGCCTTTTCTGGAAGTTGGATGGTAGCCTGGCCAGAAGAACTGGGTACAATTTTTTGGAGTAGTTGGCAACTTGGCATAGTAATTTGGATGTTAGCCTGCCCAGCAGCCCTGTTGGTTTCCAACGGGCCAATTGGCGTGCTTGCCATCTTTCATTTAACAGGACTACTTGGGTGCAAATCTTTCTGCGGGAAAAGCTTTAAGGCCGGGTCTCATTTTCTAAGGATTAGTTACCTCATTTGATGTCATATGTCTGTGTCACTACCATAAAGTCGTATTTTCCAAACCTGTCTTTTATTATAAAAATTCCAGTACTGCCATTACAGGGGGACAAAGTCAGCTATAAATCAGTTAAAGTAGTTAGGATTTATTGCCTTGTCGTACTACCATATCATTCTGCATAAATTTGTACTAGAGGAACTAGTGCAGATTTTGAAGACAGTCCCAAAATTTTAATAAAACTTTATTATATCAAAGCCATTGTAGTGCAGTGGTTCAAGCATGACATCTGAAAGGGAGGGCTGGGGTTAATAGTTCAATTTTTATGATAGAAGTTTATTTGAACTTGGTGCATTGTAGAAGTTTTGAGAGTGATCGCAGCTCAAACTATCCATCTATATTGTGAATTGCGATGTTTTAATCTTGGTGCACTGTAAATTGTTGATTGCAGATTCATATACTATCCATTTATCTATCTACAGATTTTAATAAGTTTGTAAACTTACAATTGAACTTCAAATCCATGTGGATCTTGCCCATTCTTTTTTATGTTGATTGCCACTGGCCTCTTGTTAGTGTAGGAAGTTTTTAGCTGCTTCTCTTTCTATTTATGAAAAAAATCTTGTTTCTCGTGGTTGCTATGCTAGAGTAGGTTGAAATGAAGTCGCATCCACACCCAGAACGACCGGATCGTCTTCAAGCTATTGCTGCTAGCCTTGCTACTGCTGGTGTGTTGATTATCTTAATTGAAATTTTTTATCTATAAATGCTGGGATACTGGTTTGTGCGGCTAGTTGCTAGTCTTTTCCTGCCTTTTTCTTTTGCCTTTTTTTTTTGGTTATTTTTATTTTTTCAGAATCTTATTGCACGGTAGGTTGGCTTATCTGTAATTCTTTGGCACTTACTATTAAACTCTTTATCACCGGATTGCATGTAAATTAGTGATTTTCAACCTTTTGCAGGTATATTTCCCGGGAGGTGCTACCCAATTTCTGCAAGAGAAATTACACAGGAAGAACTCCAGATGGTAAGTTAGCAACCCATTATTTTGGAGGCATACAGGGGCTCAATTATGTCAGCATGTCAATAATAGCTGTGTAATGTATTAGCCTTTTAGGGGTTCATTATCTGAAATTGTTCTGAGGAAATGTATGTGAACAGGGAATTAACATATCAGTTAGCGCCATATTTGTGATGTAGATTGTCTGTGGTGATATAGTATGCTGTATCTTTTTGGAGACCCATTTTGTGCTGGCATGATTATAGCGATAAGCTGGCTTTGTTGGTCAATATGATCTGTGAAGGTTGAAACTGAGATGTTAATAGTTTTTTTCCTTGGATTTTGAAAAAAAGTCGTGACCGCTATTTTTGTTTGCCTTTACATTTTGGAATCTTCAGGTCCACACTTTGGAGCATATAGAAGCTGTCGAACTTACAAGCCATATTTTTTCTAGGTATGTCAATTGGGCTGTCCTTTGCCCCCCTCTTTCTGGATTAAGTCAGACATGAGGTTTAAGTTGGTATAATTTGCCATTTATGACTTGTTGTACCATAATGTAAGCTTTAATATTTTTGACACGATTATACAAGTAAACTCTTCAGATTTGAGCCATTATATTCTAAAAGGCATCAATGAGTTTGATTTTTTTTTGGTTTGTGTGTGTGGATAAAGAAGATAAGTTTTATTAAGAAAAAAAGAAAGAAAGAAAAGGTAAAAGAAGCAAAGTTAACATTCAAATGTCTCTTATGAGAGGGAAACCACTAAAATGACGAAGGTTAACTCCAAATGAAAAAGAAAACCTAGATTCCAGCCTCCTTTTTTTAACTCTACCGATGATGGGTTCCCTGAAAATACAGCATTGCACCTGTTCTTGATCTATTGCAAGGATTGTACTATAGCTAAAGACAATTTCACTGTGTCTTGCAACTTTACTTCTGAGCAGATTTGTAGATTTTTCTCTACTATGTGTGCTAACAGCAGGGACCTTACGCCTCAAGTGGAAGAAGTTTATTGGAATTTTATCCAGGATCGTAAGTATGGTTGTTGGGGAATGTTTAGAAGAAGATATTAGTAAATGTGGGTATTGTAATGGAAAGGAAAAACTGTGGGCCTGGAAAGGGTTTTTATGTTCTGTATAAGGATTGTGAGGAGATTTGAAGCGGACACTGAATGTCTCAATTGAGTTCTATTGTAATGTAGCAGGACCATACGATGGTCTCAACCGAAATCTTTTCTTTGTGAGTAATTAAAAATGGCTTTGATGCTACCCTCATATCCTTGATCTGAAGACCAGTGATGTGTTTAGGATCAAAGGCTACAGCCCAATTAGCTATGTAGCACGGACACTTCTAGAAAGGGCCATGTCACTGTCTGACATGTATATTCATCAGATTCTGACTGACACTCCTTAACATGTGTTTGATGCACTCCAGACATGTCCATAATTTAATGATATATTTTTAGTTTTGCAAAATCAGCCAATACTCGATTGACACTGGAAACATAATGGACACTTTTGGGTATTGTTTTCTTTCAAGATATTGGGTGGGGTTGTAAGATTAAAAAAAAAAAAAAAAAGATTTATAAAAGTTGATGTGTAATTTATAAAGAACTTGGGCCACTTATAATTTATAAATTAGAAGGGAGGTATACCCGTATAAGGGTAGTTTGAATTAGAATAGGAGTCATATGTACAATATATGCAACTTAGCGAGTCTTTGTAAAATCATTGCCTAAGTCCTGTCCAGAAGCATTTGTGAAATTTTTCAGGATACAAGCTCACATACTTAGGGGGCCTTGTTAAAGAAAGGCAAATTTTAGATGCAGTGTGGTTGCTAATAAAGCGGTGGAGTGTTGCATTATATCTTTTCAAGAAAGTGTGGTACTTGAAGTTGGCTTTGAAAATCATATGACCATGTTGATTTGAGTTTTGTGGCATGTCTGATATTGTGCTTTTCGGCAGTTGTGAACTAGAAAGTTATTCAAAGCCAATAGAGGAATTTGACAAGACCCTCTAATTCACTCTAATTGTGAATGTCTAGGATAGTATCGTATTTAATATTATGGTTTTGAAGCTAGTTGAAGACTTAAGGGGTGGCAATTGGGGAGCCATTGTAGTGGATGTGTTATGTGCATATGATAGCATCTTTCTCATGTATGGTGTTAGGTTTCCAACCTAAAAGCCTAAGCTTTTAGGTGGAGTGCCCAATACAGCTATATGAAGCTATAGCAAGCCTTTTATTTAGGCAATGTGGGATAGAGTGGATTCTATTCTTTTACATTCCCCCTCACGTGCTGGCTCATTTGGGCTTTGTCACATAAATAACCAATGCTCTGATAGCATGTTAAGTTTCCAATCCAACCTAAAACCTTAAGCTTTTAGGTGGAGGGTCCAATACAGGTATATAAAGCTATAGCAAGCCTTTTATTTAGGCAATGTGGGATAGAGAGGATTCTATTCTTCTACATATGGAAATGCAGAGAAAATTTTGTATGTCAAGCTTATTTTGAAGCTTTTGGGAAGTCTTTTAGGTCCTAAAATTCCACATGAATTAGAGCTTCATTGTCAGCATAAACAATATAGAGAGTAGTAGAGAGAGCTCTGTTGCAGACCCCTTAGGTTTTGGGCCTTGTGGCATTAGCATTTAGCCTATTAAGTATTTAGGTATTCCTCTTGGGGCCAATTTTAAGGTGCTGGACATCTGGGATTTGGTGGTGAAGGTTTTTTAATTGGTTTGTGGTTAAGGAAGAAATACATTTCCTATTATCTTTTGCTTCCTTTACTTTTTTCCCCATATTTGCCTGGATTCTTGTTAAAGTGGCTAATAAGATTGAAAGGCTCTAATGGGAGTTCCCTCTGGTTATGTCTTGGCAATGAGATGAAGGTATTTCTCTGTCCAGATGCTTGATTTTTCATTCTGTGCCCACATTATTTTTTCTGTGGGAGAGCACATTTAAGATTTTTCTCAATTTTCTAACTTAGCAATTGACTTTGACTTCATATTTTGCTGATAAATAAATGGATTGCCTTTTTAATTTGTTAAATCTGATGATGAAGGCTGCTGATAACAAGCTTATACCATATTTTTACTCAAGATTCACGTTTTTTCATCGATTAAGCAACTCTGAAGAGAGGTGAACCCTGAATTAGGATCCTCCAAATATCTTTGCATTGGAGATACCACAAGTCCGCAACCACATAGGTCCAGTATTGTTAAATAAGACAGATGTATGGTCATACCAATTGATAGGTTCAAGGTGAACTGAATCTTCCATGATGATTTACCTCCTCTAAGCACAAACAGCCTTATCTAGTTTTTATTTATTTATTTATTATTTTTTAATACATATTTGAATTCAATATGATTACTTGTCCAAGTCAATGGTGATGTCAAAAAGAGAATATGATTTACTTATAATTGTGGAAAGGTTAAAACTACTTGGGAGTCAGGACTGAAGTTTAAATAAATGGTTTTCAATTCATGATCCATGATATGCATTTTGTTGAGGTCTCTCTCCCCCACTCCTGATCCATGACAATCATTTTGGTTGAGGTTTCTCTCTCTCTCTCTCACTCTCTCTCTCTCTACACACACACACATACATATTTGTGTGTGTGTGTGTGTGTGTGTTGTGATTACAATTTTTTCATTTTTCTTTTTAGTCTTCCTTCTCTCTTTCTAGCGTATGAAATTATTAAAGGAATATATGATTTCTAGAGGTTCTTCTAGGCTCTGTGCAGAAAAATCAGCCTGGGTATAGTTTCTATATCATGTTTGTGTTCCTATAGGAGTGGTGGTTCTTCTTCTGCAAATATTTATTTGTCTTTTTGCAGCTTATCCTTTGATATTCTTTTTTGTTTTCTATATTTGTTCTTTTCAGAACAATGTTAATTTTTTACCTGATTTGCAATTTCCATTTTATGAATTTTTTCGAACATACTAATATCGTTGGATCCCTTTCAGCTGGTAGAATTTCATTATGATTACAATAACATAGTTATTTGTTTCATTTTCTTTAAATTAGATACACTAACTACAATGGAGGTTGGTGTATTAGTTTTCTTTTTGGTTCATGATGTTTAAAAAATGAGATTGTTTTGTAATTGATTAATTCCTTTCATTGACAGTTACTTTACTCCTGACACATATGCTAATGAGCATTCAGCATGTGCTGCAAGGCTTGCGGCAGGTTTATGTGCTGATCTTGCTTCGGCAATCTTTTCTGGGCGCATGAAAAATGGTTTTGCTCTGGTATGAAAATTTTTAACTTTTTTTACTGAGTGTATTTCATGTGCTATAAAACTAACAGGGGAACTAAAAAAAACTGTTTATTTTTATTTTTATTTTTATTTTTATTTATTATTATTATTATTATTATTATTATTATTATTATTTTACTTAATTTTTTTCCTAATAAGTCAGGTTCGGCCTCCTGGCCATCATGCTGGTGTAAGACAGGCCATGGGATTCTGCCTCCACAATAATGCGGCAGTTGCTGCATTAGCGGCTCAGGTCGCAGGGGCTAAGAAGGTGCTAATTGTCGATTGGGTAATGTCAAAGACTCTTGTTAGTTTCTCTTTCTGCTGCTTTTTTTTTTTTTTTTTTTTTTTTTGTTTAATCAAGTAAAAAGAGTGAAATTTCTTAAGAAAAAAGGAAAGGGCTCAAGGGCCCTTGTACAACATGATGAATACAATCATAGTAATTAGAACCGGATTGGACCAGCCGGTTTGACTGGTAAACCGGTGAACCAGATCTTTCTCTAGTTCAGGTCCATAGTTAGATCGTTTAGGCTCAAAACCTGCATCAAACCGCTTAAACCTGTGTGAACTGGTCGAGTTTTTAGTGAACTGGCCCAAAACGGTGTATGACCAAAGCTGACATTTACCCAACATATTTTAAAAATCAAGTAAAATTGCAGGCGGTGGGATATGATATCTACAATGCTTTCAAATTATAAGCTGATTTTTTTCTTGATTCTTTCAGGATGTTCATCATGGAAATGGCACACAAGAAATATTTGAGCGTAACAAATCGGTGAGTTCCCCTACCACATGCACAAATTTTGTTACGCACTAGGCACTACTTATTTTTGGTGAAATGATCTGCTGGAAGGATGGTCTGGTGTTGGCTATGTCACTTATGTATGCATAATGGCTATGAGCCTATGGGATTTATTTATTTATTTTAGTTAAAGCCTATGAGAAATTTTTGGACATTGGGCTATCAGACTGCATGAATATTGTAAATTCACAGATGTTTAACTACAAAATTTATTACTATACTAGTATTAACCCCTCTTTTTAAAGCTTTTGTTGATGTTTCTGTAATGAAATATGTCAACTGTTGATATGTTGGGTTTTCTTCGGTGCTGATGAGTCGGATCTATCTATAGGTCTTGTATATATCCTTACATAGACACGAGGGTGGAAAGTTCTATCCTGGTACTGGAGCAGCTAATGAGGTACTCGATTCTCTCTCTCTCTCTCTCTCGCTCTCTGTTTGTGTGCGCGCGCGCGCGTTTGGATTAATTGTTCTTGTTAGCCAATTCAGTTGGATTACATCTGTAAAGTTAAATTTATAATAGGGATGTGATACCTTTATGTGGTGAGGAAAAGAACCATAAAAATGGAATATAACATAAGGATGATTTTGGGGCTTGAGATGTTCACTTTAGTTCACATTTATATGTTTCGAATCAGTTATTGTTAAGTGGCAATTGAAATATGGGCACCAAGATTTTGCAGCAGTGTGTGTGTGTGTGTAATTGTTTACTTGGTTCTTAAGAAAGTTTCCTACTCTTCATGTGCTCTGTATGCTCACTGCTGAGTTCGATTTTGCTGCTAAGGGGCAAAAACCATGTACCCTACTAAAGCTTTTAAGATTGTGACACGGCATCACATTCCACGATCCAATAGCGCACATAATTTATCTTAAAAAAATTAATTTCCAAGAACTTTTCTTTCTCAAAATTTTGAATTTACCTAATTGATGTGTGTTGTTGGATTGTAGAATGTGATGATGTGTCACGATCTTAAAAGCCTTAGTAGGGTACTTGGTTTTTGCCCCTAGCAGCTAAACCAAACTCCTCGGTGTTGAGCTTTGAATGTTTTAGGGGGTGTTTGGGAAATCAAAAAATCGGTTTTACTAGGTATAGTCTCGGCCCAAAACGTGTGAACTATGTTTGGTAACCCTTCTCATATTTACTATCTAGTTTTTTATTGTTCTAATTTTAGCCCAAAATCCGGTCAAAGTTGCTCCACCTCCCCCCTTGGTTTTCATAAAAACCAAATAAGAAGCCATAACAACGAGAGAGAAGAAAACAGAAGAAGCAGCGGCATCAGTGACACCATTAGCCACCGGCCACAAGCCAAAGGCTATCGTCTCCTCATTTCCTCTCTCTCCCTATCGTTTTCTTCTAGTGTAAATGAAGAGTCCTCTTCTGTCTCAACTCTGAATCATCACTCCTTATCTTTTGGATCACTCTTTGTCCTTTGGTGGGAGTTAGAGATTTGCTAGGATAGGGTTTTCATTTGGATAATTTTAATATGAAATTTTTGAGTTGATAATGATTTAGAGGTTAGGGTTTTGAGCATAGTGTAACGGGTATCGGGTGATACGGGGTATCGAGCGCTAAGATCGTGATTTTTTTTTTTTCTTCACACCAATCCCCAAAAGCAGTGATATACATTTATTAATGTATATTAATGTTTTCAAAGAGTTCTAGTGCATTTATTTCAAGTTAATTTTTTTTTTTATTAATATTTTCTTTTTTTTTTTTACCAAATTTTGTAAATGCTTTCTGATTTTTTTTTTTTTTAATTTTTAAATTAGTTTATAAAATTTTTTTTATGTTTTAAATTTTTACTAATTTATATATTTATATAAAAAAAATATCTATAACTACCTTTTAAATATATATTTTTTGAAATTTATTAAAATTTTTACAAATTTTTATATGTTTTCAGATTTTTATTAAATTTTTTAAAAGTTTTTGGATTTTTTTTATATTTTTAATTAATTTATTAAATTCATATTCATTGTTTTAATGTGTTTATATATTTATTTATGATTTATATATTTATATAAAGAATTATTATTTATAAAAAGTTATATAAAATTAATAGACATTTTTAAAAATTAATAAAAAATAATTTATATTTTATTTTAAAATTATGGAGAACTAAGCCTTTATTTTATATATATATATATATACATACAGATTTGCTCTTATCAGCAAATGCTGATTTTAAGTTAAAATCAGCAATTGAAAATGGCCCTTGGATTGAAGACTTGCGGCCAAGATTAGATTCACTTAAAATACCTGTAAAAAAAATCTTGCCCTAAATGCAAAAAAAATGTATAAAGTTGCTTCAGAGTTAGGGCTTCTTGAGCTTGAGATTGAAAAAGATAAAGGTAACAGAATCATGGAAGATTATGGGTTGATTGACGAGTCTAAACTGGACCATGATGATTTGTCTGATCTGCAATGCAGACCTTGTGAAGATCACTGTAGTGGATACAAGTCTGGCCAATGGAGAAAAATTGAACGTGAGAGAGGTGAGATGCTTACCAGTTGAAACATTAAATAGTTCCACATCCAGAAGTCATTTAGAAGAAATTGACAGGATTCTTCCCAGGAGGCAGCAGATGAATAAGACTCTGCCAATACCTTGTGTTTTGATTAAGAGGTGAATAATAATTCCAAACCCACAAAAATTATGTTTGATAACTGCTATTTAGCGCTTGTTACCAAGCGACGCCAGAGATTAACTGCTTGTAGTTGTACAGAGACGAGCCACAACACAAGAAGTTTCTTGGTGGGTCCTAGACTGGAATAAGATGAGATCAATTGCAGCCGGAAGGATTAACTTGATCGGAGATGGA
>JAESVK010001089.1:44160-81883 GCA_017140935.1 Hamamelis virginiana
TCCTTGCTTCGAGCCTTCTCCTCAAGCTCCAATCCTTCTCTCCAAGGACTCTAAGGACCTCAAAAACTTTAAAACTTAAGCTAGAGTGCTATCGGGGAGGCTTGTGCAATTGCTCAAGCCTCTACTCTCCAAGCTAATTCTCTATAGCTTATACTGTGTGTTGTAACTGATTTCAGGGTCCTCTATTTATAGGTTCACAAAGCTATAGCAAGCTTTTCACTTTTCCGATGTGGGACAGAGTGAATTTCATTATTCTACACTACATGCAGGCTCGTTGGGCCCGTTTTAAGTCCAAATTTGACGATTCAAGCGTCAAAACGATCGTGATTCGATTCTCCATGTTTTAAGAAGTGTTTGAAGTGATTCGAGACAAGATCGACAATCATTCAGGGCTTTTGTGATTCAAAGGACAAAACTGCCCTTCAGTCACAAAAGACCTTATTTTCTATCAAACCTGGCTCAGAATGTCATGAAATTTTGCAGGGATGTTCCTAGACTCTCTAAAAACCTAATGCAAAATGAACCGACTCAATCTGACCTAAAAACTTACATGTGATAATGACCTCTACCTAATTACCCACAAAGGGTAAAACTGGCAACTTAGGGTTTTGACACCCTATTTCACCTCTAATCATAGGCAACCATTCATGACCATACTCATGGTCAAAAATGGATGTCTACACTCAGTTTAAATCTGATGGAAACCGAAACAACTGCTTATCATTATTACCACGTTGGACACTGTGGCAGGGTTTCAAATTTCAAGGAGAAATGACATTTGGCACGTGCAAATTAAATGTGGCGGGGATTTTGAAAAGATGTGGGTCCTTTCAAATTCTAACCGCTCGATTGCTGACGCGTGGCTTGATCTCAGACGCCCCCTCTCTTATATAAGTCTCACAGTTTCTTTCTTCTTCGTTTTTATATGCTTTTGCCTCCCATTGCTGCTAATCTCTTTGCTTGACCTCTTCTCCTTCGTTCTTCTGTTATTTCCCCTTATTCTCGTGCTGCGAAGAATCCTCTGCTCGTTTCTTTCCTGTTTGTGGTCTTCTCGCTTCTTATATTCAGGTAATCCAGTTACTTTTTTGTTTCTGCTGGATTTTCCTTTTCTTCTGGTAATTTTCCCGCACTTTCCTGCATTTTCTTGCATTTTTCTGCAGTTTCTCACATTTTCCTTCGTATTTGCATTTTTCCCTTTTTCTACAGTAGACTTGATAAAGAACTTGTTGCTGTTTTTATTTTCATTGAAAATATGAAACGTTGTCTAATCTTTGATGACCCTAGTTCAAAGGGCAAAGACTCCCCTAATGTAGTAGATAGGATTAATCCTCATAGTGGAGACGAGGAAGTGATTTCCTCTAGGGATAGTCTTCATGTCCCTCCACCATCGTTGGACCTTTCTAGGGATGATATAGGTGATTCTCCGATAGACGAGGACATTGATGTAGACGATGAGATTGATGTGAGTCTAATCCTGTCGTCTTATCGAACTAGACTAGGTCTTCCAAATTCTGTCCAAATCCGTATTCCTCATGAGTACGAGCGTGCTAGTAGACATCGTTCCGACGAAGTGGTCTTTTACGAACATTTTTTTGATGTTGGGCTTAGGGTTCCACTCCAACCGGTCATTCGACGTATTTTAGCCGACCTAAAACTCTGTCCAGCACAACTCACGCCTAACTGTTGGCGTGACATCTTAGCCGTCATTGTTCTATGGAGTTCTCAGAGATGGGAAGTTATCACTGATGAGCTTTTCTACTGTATGACCCTGAGAACTAATCCAACCCCAAATCATGGATGGTTATATCTTTGGTCTCGTCAAGGCCGACAACTCATTTTCGAAAATCCATCTTCGGTCCACCACTAGAAAGGCAGGTTTTTCTTCTTAAGTGGCGAGTGGAAGTTTGCCCACAGTGAAGCTCGCGACATCTTCGCCCCTACAATCTGGGTTCCCCAGGTGTCTTTTTTAGTTCGTTCTCTTTTCTTTTTGCTTGACCTTTCCTTTTTTGAACTGCTTCTTACCAAACCTTATGTTTTCTTTGTAAAGCTCAAATGGTTCCGGAAGCCTCCTAGCTTGTCCGAGGATTCTTTGAGGCGGGTTGAGAAGATTTTTAGTCTCAAAGATAAGAAGAGAAGTACCCTCCTTTGGCCGGGCCTTGTAGCTGAATTTTATATTCTCAGTAGTTCAAAGAGGCGATCGACGCTCGTCTTTTGCGATATTTCCTCGGAGAGTCTGAAGAAGTTTCTAAAGGTGCAGAGATGGCTCCCAAACAGAATTACAAGGCCCTCTGGAAGCAGACGAAGTCAAAGGCTAGGAGCACTATTGACTTTCCTCCCACTAAAAAGACGAGGATAGATGCTTATGCGAGCCATTCTTCTCCTCTTGGTTCTTCTCCTTCCCCTTTTGTTGCCTCTAAGGATCAGCTAACTTGAAAGTTGTATAGCTTATCTTTTTTGAAAAAATATATATAGTTATTACCATACATATCTTCGCGATGTACCCGATCAATGGAGCCTTGTATTTGAAGAATGATTAATGAATAGAATTTTTGATTCCTTTGAATTGTCTTATATTTCTCTGCTGAAAATCTTCGTCTTACTTTAGATATTTAAATCGTCATCTTACTGATGCTTAGATTTTACATCGTCATTTTATTGATGCTTAGATGTTTTTAAAAAATATTTTGAAGGTGAAAGACTAACTTTATTTTATTAATCTGATCATTTCCAGACAACTAGCTATAGTCTTTTTACCTTAGTCACATTATGCTCGACTCCTTTGAGGTCGACTTCTCAAGGACCTTTGCTCTCAATGCCTTTTTGTAATCATAAATAAGCTAGTAATAATAACTTAACATTTTTGCAAAAAGATAACAAGGAACATAGAGAAAAGGATATAAAGATTTTTATTGAGGAATTTCTGCCAAAGAACAATTTTACTGATAGAACTTTTTCAAGTGTTCCATATTCTAAGCATTCAACAACTTTCTTCCCTCCATATCTTCTAAGACGTAGGTATTCGCCTTCACTTGACCGACGACTCTGTAAGGTCCTTTCCAGTTAGCTCCCAGTTTTTCTGTTTCTCATTCGCAAGTGGCCTCCGTAACTTTTCTAAGAACTAAATCCCCAATTTGAAGGGTCCGAGGATGAACTGTCCGATCATAGCTTCGCTTCATCTGCTGCTGATAGGCCGAAATTTTTACTCGTACCTTATCTCTCATACCTTTTATGAGGTCTAGATTGACGTAATTCTTCTGTATTCTGAGCTAGTTTGAAGGTCTCGACCCTGGGAGATGGTAAACCAATTTCAACTGGGATTATGGCTTCAGATCCAAAAGTTAGAGTGAACGGTGTTTCTCCGGTTGCTCGTCGTGAAGTGGTATGATATGCCCAGAGAATACTGGGGATTTCTTCTACCCATCTCCCTTTTGCCCTGTCCAGTCGTGTCTTCAATCCTCAGAGTATTGTCCTGTTTGTGACCTCAACTTGCCCGTTTGCTTGAGGGTGACGGGGGATGAAAAATGGAGGCCTATGTTCAAGCTTCTGCATAACTCCTTCATGCCAGGATTATCAAATTGTCGTCCTCGGTCAGTCACAACTATTGCTGGTATGCCAAACCTGCAAATCACATTTTTCCAGAGGAACTTCTTGGTGTTTACCTCAGTAATCCTGGCCAAGGGCTCAGCTTCCACCCACTTGGTGAAGTAATCGATGGCTACCAGTAGGAACTTCTTCCTCCCTTGTGCATTCTGTAGAGGGTTGACTTTATCCATTCCCCATTGTGCAAAAGGCCATGGACTGGGAATAGGAGTGAGCTTTGTTGGTGGTCAATGGATGTACGATGCATGGCGTTGACATCTATCACATTTTCTGACTACTTCACATGCCTGTTCTTTCATCCAGGCCAATAATAGCCTTGCCCGATTATCTTATGGACCAGACTTCTTACCCCTGAGTGATTACTGCAACAGCCTTCGTGAATTTTCCGAAGTACATACATTGCCTCTTCTTTTCCGACACACCGGAGTAGTGGTCTGGAAAATGATCGTCTGTATAGAACCCCTCTGATTACTGTGTACCTGGCTGCTCGTACTCCGATTCTTTTTGCTTCATCTCTATCCTCCGAAAGAATCTCTTCCACAATATATCTACAGATTGGATCCATCTATGTCATCGGATCATCTATGATCATTACTTCTGCCTCACTGATACTAGGTTTACCAAGGACCTCCACTGTGACGACCTTTGACTTTTCTGCTTCAAGGGTTGAGGCTAAGTTGGCTTGGGCATCTGCTTCCCTATTTGATTCTCTTGGTATTTGAACGATCTCTATTTGAACAAATTGAGATAGAAGCTCTTTAACCTTTAAAACGTATCTTGCCATTACTGCTTCCTCGGCCTCTTACTCACCCTTACTTGAAGTACGACTAGTTACGAATCGCTATGAATTCGTAAACACTATGCCCCCAGTGCATTTGCTAATCTCAGACCTACAAGAAGTGCCTTGTATTCTACCTCGTTGTTTGTTGCCCGAAAAGAAATCTTTAAAGCATGCTCAACAGCCATGCCATCGGACATTTTCAGCATTACTGCGGCTCCATTTCCTCAAGTGTTAGCCGCCCCGTCCACATATAGATTCTAGAATTCTTTTTCGGTTAAGTCCAGTTGTGCTCCCTCTGGTCATGTTAACTCTGCAATGAAATCAGCCATAACTTGACCTTTAATTGTTGTTCTCGGCTTATAGTTGATGTCAAGCTCACTTAACTCCACAGTCCAAGTTAACATATGTCTTGATGTGTTGGGCCTATGCAAAATGGATTGCATCGGATAATTGGTGAGGACGATGATTAGATGGGCCTACGGGTAGTTCACTTCCCTAATAAACCCTGCATCCAGGAAATTTTTTACCTCATCATCTATTGCATGATGTTTTTCCTCAGCAAACGTCCTCTCTTTCTGTTTCACCGGCTGATAGCCTGGTCTATATTCAACTTGTGCTGTGAAATGGCCGTAGGAATTCCGGGCATTTCATCGTGAGACCAAGCAAACAGATCATAATTTTCCCTCATCACATTAATCACCTGCTCCCTTTGTTCTTCTTGTAATCATGCCCCGATCTGGACTGTTCTCTCTTCTATCGTTGGGTGAATCTTTATTTTCACTGTTTCCTCTGCAGGTTTTCCATCGGTTATTTTTGGCTTCCTTTCCACGAATTCATTATTCATCTGCTGACTGCTGACTGAGAACTTTTTTCTTCTTCTGCTGTGGAATACAGCCCTCCTGTGATTGCTTTTGCCCAGATGATTCTTTCAATGCCGTCGAGTAACAAGCCCGAGCCATTCCTTAATCTCCTCTTACCACTCCTCCCGTGGACGATGGGAATTTGAGGGTCAGATGATAGGTTGATGGGACAGTCCTCTATTGATTTAGTGAAGGCTTACCTATGATGGCATTGTAAGCCGTTGGACAATCAACTACCAAAAAGTTGATCATGATTATGCTTGTGTTCGATAGATCCCCAATTCTGGCTGGCAGTGTAACCCATCCCAATGCTTCTATTGAGGCCCCCGTGAAACCGATCAACGGTCCTCTACTCGGTTTGAGGATGGACTTATCGAGTCTTATCTTATCAAAAGCCTGCTTGAACAATATATCCGCCGAGCTTCCTGTGTCCACCATTATTCATCGGACTGGGTGGTTGGCGACTGTTACAGAGATTACCATGGCATCATCATGAGGCATATGAAGTCCTGGTATATCATATCTAGAGAACCCAATTACAGGATCATTGATTGCCCATTCTACGATTATTACCTTCCTCGGGGGGCTCCTTCTCGCTTCTCTTGCATGTGCTCGTCTGGAAGAGCTCTCCCCTCGAATGGTGAGTCCGCCGTGAATAACGTTTATTTCGGCCCCAGTTGGCCGATTCATATTTCTTTGCTCTTTTACTCACCTCTCGAGCTCGACATGCCCTCTTCTATTCTGTAGGAACTCTGATAAGTTCTTCCACATCATTCTTCTTATCTGCACATTCGTCAGTGGTATGCCCAATATCTTTATGAAATTCACAATACTTTCTGTTGTCCCGGTATTCTGGGTTTGAAGTCATTCGTTTGGGCCATTGGACTAGCCCCTTCCTCTTGATCTTGAGTAAAACCTCGCTCACCGGTACTCGGAACGGAGTATACTCTTCAAACTGCCAATGCTTATGAAACCTGCTCTGTCTTACTTAATTCTTATTATTCTCATCGGTCTTTGATCGTTGTTCTTTTACATCTGTTTTTACCTGATCATTCTTTTTCTTGTTTTCTTCTCTTTCTTTTTCCTGCCTTGCAGTCATTAACTCATCTGCTACGGAATCCTTCTCGGCCTTTGTGAATAGAGCAGCTAAAATTGCTGGGGGGTTCTTAGTCAATGAATAGAACAGTGGGCCCAATCGTAACCTATTGGTCAACGCAAACACAGCCGTCCTCTTATATAAGTTGTTCACTTCATGGGTTTCTGTTACAAACCATTGCAGATACTTCTTCAAAGTCTCATATTTCCCCTGTTTCAGGCTGAGGAAGTGGGCGACAGTTTTCTTCCTCCTCCTGTTTCCAATGTAACGAGCTACGAACGCCTCACTAAGCTGATTGAAACTATGGATTGTTCCCGGTTTCAAACTCTTGAACCAATCCCTCACCATCTTCTTTAGAGTAATGGGGAATGCCTTACACATAATGGCATTTGACGCTCCTCCCAAAATCATGGCTCCTTTAAAAGCCTCCAAATGATCTATTCGGTCAATGGTGCCATCATAAGTATCAATGCTTGGCATTTTAAAGTTCTTCAGTGGTTGCTCGTCCAATATCCTCTAGGTAAACGGTGGATCGGTTGATTTCACAAGGTCTTGTACTTCTATGGGCACCTTTTCCTTTATTGCTTCGATCAATACCCCAACTAGGCATCCATCTTTCGATCGATGAGAAGACTTAGAACGCTTCTTTCTCGGTTCCTCGGCATCTCGATGACTTCTTCTTGATTTGACTTCGATATTTTTCTCCCTTTGCGAAGGGGAACAATGCTCAATACTCCTCTCCCTTCGAGACTTGTAGTGATGCTCGTTGTCTATTCTTACTTCTAACCTTAGCCACGAACCTCATATCTCCCTATTGTTTCTGATCATGTCGTTCCTGGTTGGGACGGCTGATCGTTGAGACACTGGAGGAATTTCTTCATCTGCTAGAGCTTTGCCCTTATCCTGAGCTGTTGTTTGTAAAGGATGGCTTAGGATATGGCGGCGAAGCTCTTTGTTCTGGATGCGAATCTCCTCATTCTATTTTAGAATTCTTTCCATTACTGCTGCCAACTCCTAGAACTGGCTTTGGACGTCGTTTCCTTCCGCTCGATTCCTTGTTGGGGCCATAGTTGAAGTCCCTCCTTCCGCGAAAGCTTGAGATCGAGTGATTGGCATCTTTTGTAAAAAGGAACTAGACAGCTTTTTGTTCGTTTCCCACATACGGCGCTAGCTGATGCTGCAAGAATCAGCAAATGTCGATCGCCTTTATCCCAAGCCTGCAAAAAAGACAATTTGAGTGTCTGGACTTTATCTGACGATAACCCTTCGACAATCAAGTCAGTCTTAGGAAAAGACTAGAAATGAAAGTAATAGAGTGTTTTGAAAAGATTGCTTACCATTTTCACTGTTCCACCTTTCTTTATGTACGAGGTTGAGGTTGTTTGGCAAGTCTGAAATTCTCTCTGACTTAGCTGATTTTTAGCTAAATCCCGGACTTTGTGGGATATTATAACCGGATAATCCTGATAATCCTCGTATTATGGTTGATGTCTGGTCTTCGTCTGATCTTCATTGACTGATCAGATTCCCTCCTCCATCAAAGTCTAACTCAATTTTTCAAACATAGTGTCTCTAAATTTCATCAATAAAATTTTGCTTATATCAAAATCTACTAAATAGAGTAAAATATTTTTAATTAAATTAAATATCTTTCAAATGCTAATTCATTTCTAGATAAAACATGATTTTTCAAACAATAAATTACTATAAAATACCAAATAAATTACTCTCTATTAATTTCTTATTACCAATACAAAAACAAATGTTGTTTTGCTAATATTTTTAGTACTCTTTATTTTTATTTTATTTTAATTTATAATATGAAAGTTTTATAGTTTATTAAGTTCGTATGCATTGATTTTATATCATTTTTATACAGTTTAGATCTTGCAAACTTTTTTAATGATAAATTTTTAATAACCTTAAATATTTCATCTTAATTACATTTTTCACATTATATTTGATTTTTTAAAAATACTTTTTGCAATAATTTTCATGTGCAACGCAAGTGGTGGATTTCTAGTAAACTAAAGTTACTAAACACAAAACTAATCAACCAGTAAAGGAGTTCTGATTTTGTAGCAAAGAATAAATTAAACAAAACATATTTGGGAGTTCCGAGAGAACCGTCGGAGTTGGATAAAGGTTTGAGAGCTTAGAGAGAGGAGACCCATAGAAGAGACTAACGAGAGCCTAGTGCTTTTGATTTATTTTTATTTTTTGTTTTTGTTTTTATTCCTATTTCATTTTTTGTTTTTGTTTTTTAATAGTTGATGAGGTAGATCAAATATTCAGATGAATGATCTGATAATCTAATGGTTTGAAATAAAAGAAACTTAAAGAGTTCAATAAAAAAAAGGTTATAAACATTTTAATTCTTCAGGCCTGCCTTTATAGCGCCTTGAGCCCTGTGAAAAGCCTCGCGTAGGCGCACCTTTCTTGCACCCAATAACTTTGTTTTATACGAAGAACAGATGACTGCTATAACATTAAAAGGTGGAAAAAGATATTCGAGGCAGGAACACGATTGTGGTGCATGAAATTTTCTTCTGCTCGAGTTACGACCCCCTTTTTTTGTGCAATTAGGAAACAGAGTTGAAGAAAATTGTTAGTCTATTGGTACAATTGTCATTTCCAAATGAAAATAGGGATAAATTGGTCCATACGTAAAATATTCATTAAATGTAAAAACTCTTCCCCGATTCAGGTTATGATCTCTTTAGGATTCTTTCTCTTTAGGTCAATGTGGCTTTTGTGTTACACCAAACATGCAGAAATGCACTTTGCATATGATAAAGTGCTTTGGGGCCACTGCATCTCAACCCCAAATGGGGGGCCTAAGTAGTTTTTCTATCTTCACACTCAAATTTGTGTTGATGCAAGAAATTGCAGAAACTTTATGTTGAACTGGCACCTTGGGTAGTTTAGAGTTCTGTGATGGTATTTCTGGCAGAATGGAAGTGTTCTATCAAATCATTGTTTGGGTCAAGGAGAATTTTTTGGCTTAACATTTTTAGTGCGCGCACACACACAAACACATATTTAGTGATTTCTAATTAATCTTTTTTTACCTGTACCTACAGAAAAACAGACTAAAAAGAGACGGCGGGCTGTAGTACCATTATGGTGGAAATGGGGACGAAAAAGGTTATTATACCATTTCCTATATGGGCATTTTCATGTAAAATCGAAGGGGTGTTAGGTAACTTTGTAGATCTTACTTCATGCACCCTTTTTCCTGTTCATTTTCTTTTTAATGTAGTTTTTGTTTGCATCCCTGTATAACAGCTAGTTTTCTAGTTTTAAGGATACTTCTTTTTTGCATGTGGTGTGGCCCTTCATGGTGATGATGTGTATGTGCTTCATTGGTTTACAACCGCAGAATCCCCCACCCCTCTTTTGTAAATTTTCTAATGCATTGCATTATAAGCTAAAAGAGCCATTATTGGAATGCCCTGCATCATTAGTTCCCCGCATATCAGGTCGAAAATTTCCATGCGAAAATATGGATATTTACAACTTTACCTTGTACAATTTTACATAGCATTCTGAGCTGCAGTAAAAGCTGAAGTTCTCAAACCAGAGCCATACAATAAAAGGCTAATCTATTTGAAACTGAGATTGTTATTGAATATGGGCAGTGGAATTACTGGCTTAACCTTTTTGCATAGCACTAATGAAAATGTTGAGAATAGGAATGATATGCTGTGAAAGATGAAAGGTATATCCTTTGACAGTAGCTTTCATTATGTTTTGTCTTATGACAATCATTGGTTGACATGGAAGGGTCCACGACCAGTAAATTAATGGTTGTGGGGCCAACCAGCAAGAATTAATGGTGGTGATTGAGGCAGAAAGCGATGCCAACTCCATACATATGCAATAGATATAGATGAGACCATAAGAACTATGATAGGGGCACTTTTTGTTTCTTTTCATTTCTGTTTAGGAAGAAAAATCAACTGGTTATTCCCACAAAAAAAAAAAAAAAAAAAAAACTCAAATTAACTGACCAATGCTCTACAGGAATATGGAAAGTCTAGGTCCTTTTGGCCATGTACTCAGAAAACCGTTTTTGAAAACATGTTTTTGAAAATGGATAGAAAAACATGTTTTCGGGAAAAAATTTCATGCAGATGCAAAAATTGGACATTGAACAATTAATAGTTTCGGGCAATCCCTTAGAACTGCAAGGGAGAAAGAAATGTCTAAGTATGGTATATGTACATTATGAATGTGATTGATGGAGTAGGAATGTCTCAGTTTAATATAACGGAGAACAAATTCTGCTATGCTATTCTCTCTCTATATATAGAGCGAGATATTAATCATATTATTACTGGTGCATTGTTGGTGGTGCCAGTGGATAAGCGACGGGGACGACATAGGGAGGATGGTGTCCAGGTGGAAGCATAACAGGAGTCCCAACTGCTGATGCCATATGAGTCGGCGTAGCAATAGGATGGCCTACCGGAGTTCCATACATACCCAATCCACCCATATGAGGCTGAGCCACCCTGTGTTTTACCGACAGTCCGGTAGCCGCCGGATTTCCGTTGGTCTGTTGGCCAGTGATTGGTGGTTGATGAGCTGAAACATCTCCATCGTTTACGCTGGTAATGTCATGGATACTGGATCTCCTTCTATCTCTGTTCATGGAGTTCAAACGAATAAAATACTTTTGCGCATGGCTCGCAACCTGCGTAGGCGTCCTCGAAATCACAAAGTTTCGAGAAATGCTCCTCCAATCTCCTTTCCCAAACTTGTCGAGCCCAAGCAGAAACAACCTGAAAAAACAGATTAACACAGAACAGAGAGTAAGGTTTTGTTACACAATAAGTGTAAGAATGAAGCATGAACTTGGAACAAAACAGGGATTCAATTTAACACAATACCTATGCTCTTCTTCAGTCCATGGAATTCCTTTTCGCCTCTCTTGCTCTGCCCTAGATGCAGCTTTGCTTCCTTGGCCGCTGGATTCATGACCTAATCCTGCAAATCCATTTCCATAATTACAATTGGCTCGCTTATCTGCAGATCCTGAAAAGAGATGGCGATCCTTTGTTGAAGACGACGAGCCTTCTTCTCCAACGTAATTGGGAATCGGTATTAGTCCTGCCTCAATTGCGCTTACATCTTCTACTAAGATTTGGTAGTGCTGTTTCAATTCATCAATGGTTTTAGATGGAACGAGAGAAGCAATCTTCTCCCATTCTTGCTCTTTCGAGTCGTCGATCCAATGCATAGCAATGGCATTTTCGAAAGCTTTCTCTTCTTCTCTGCTCCATTCTACTGAACCAGACATGGCAGTTGTGGCCTGTGGATTATAAGTTTGGTTCAGTGTGTGACAATGGTGGATATATTGATGGCTTCATTTCATTATTGTTTTGTTTGGGTTAGAAAGAGAGAGAGAAGGCGTGCGTAGGTTAAGGGGTGGAGGACTAAAGTGAGGGAGGCCAGGAGGAGTGTAGGATTAGGAGTGAGATGAGCATAATACTACTGTCACTATGGTGGAGGACCACTTTGAGGTTGAAGGCCGACCATACATGCAAAACTATTTAGAAAAAACACTCTCTCTCTCAATATATATATGTATATATAATAATTTAAATTAAGATAGGAATTAATTTCAAACCATAAGAGATAATGCATGCAAATTTCAATTAAGATAAGAATTCATCTCAAACTGATAATTTAAATTAAGATAAGAATTAATTTCAAACCATAAGAGATAATGCATGCAAATTTTAATTTTATATATAGAACAGTTTTTTTGTCCTACGTGGCACTCCCACATCACTTCCTACTCTTCTCTAATTACTCCATGCATATTTAAGAATTGATAAATAATTTAAATTAAGATAAGAATTAATTTCAAACCATAAGAGATAATGCTTGCAAATTTCAATTAAGATAAGAATTCATCTCAAACTGATAATTTAAATTAAGATAAGAATTAATTTCAAACCATAAGAGATAATGCATGCAAATTTAAATTTTATATATAGAGCAGTTTTTTTGTCCTACGTGGCACTCCCACATTACTTCCTACTCCTCTCTAATTACTTCATGCATATTTAAGAATTGATAAATAATTTAAATTAAGATAAGAATTAATTTCAAACCATAAGAGATAATGCATGCAAATTTCAATTAAGATAAGAATTCATATCAAATTGATAATTTAAATTAAGATAAGAATTAATTTCAAACCATAAGAGATAATGCATGCAAATTTAAATTAAGATAAGAATTCATCTCAAACTGATAAAAGAACATTATCAACTTCAAATTATGTATTATATTCAGGTTGGTGCTTTGGAGAACATTGTTAAGGCATCTCAACTTCAAATTATTGAGCAGCAGTATTTTGTGGAGAAACTAAGCTACTTGCCTATTGTTCTTTTTTCTTTCCTTTTTATTTTTTTTTTATTTTTTTTACTTGCCTATTGTTATTTTTGTTTTATATATATATATATATATATATATTATCAACTTCAAATTATGTATTATATTCAGGTTGGGAGTGCCACGTAGGACAATAATTTATTCAAATTATGCATTATATTCAAATTATTCATCCATTATTTTTATTTTACAAGAATCAATGCGAGAATGTATTTTTTTGTAAAGAAATTTTTTTTTTTTTCTATTTTGATTTTTGAAAAGAATCAAATAGACCTTTGATTACACATATGAATAACTTTGTTTGGTTTTCTTAAATATTTCTAAGTTCATATTCCAAACCACTACCTCATAAAAGAAAAAACACACCACTAAGCCACAATGTCTAACTCGTGACACAACGATCTAACCAATACCAGGTTGTGATCATACACTGCAGTCAAATAATGAAAATGATACTTCCTCCGTCCCTTAAAAATAGGCCTCTTCCCAAAAACACATATTAAGAAAACTCATTAATGCATTAATTTATGATCTTTTTTACCTTTTATTTCCAAAACTACCATTTTTCTATAATTGTATTTAGTGTCATGTCAAGACATTTTTGGAATAAGAAAGGGTAATATGAAAAAGTTAAAAGAAATATAATTTGACTTTTAAGACAGCCAAAAAAAAAAAAAGAATGCCTATTTTTATTGGACGGATGGAAAATTAAAATGTAATTTTGCAAATTTTTAGTTAATGTGCATCATGTAATTATGGATTCAGTAATAGGGCAAGTGCATCACCATTCATAGCACATAAACATGTGTAGAATTCAAGAAAATTAATTTATAGAAAAAGATGTTTAAATGTCTGATTAATAATCTAGTCCTTTCATTTATTATCAAAAAGGGAGTTTGAGAATGAAAATTTTGTATTCATTTGGGATAATTTCTTTTAGACTTTCAACAATTTATTATATATATATATATATATATATATATATATATATATATATATATGTATGTATGTATGTATGCATGTATGTTGAGATTATTGGAGAGACATGTGCAATCAATGTGAAAACGAGAGGAAGAAGAATCTTTCTTAACTCCCATCATCACATTCAGTCTCGGTCACTCTATCAAAACTCTCTAACGTTATGGCCATTCATCTCTTTAATAGAGACGTGGCCATTTCTCCATTTCTAGTTCCGGCTAAAATGCGCCACATTATAATTCCAGCGCTTATATTAGCCTTTTTGTCTTTTATAAATTTTATTATTTATTTTATAAGAAACTCCAAATATATTATTTATTTTAATAAAATATCTTCTCCAATATACTCAACGTTCTTGTACACATTTGTACTATTCATAATTTATAGAACCTACCCTCAAAACATCCACTGCTTTGTCTTACGACCGGGTCTTTTAATCCCCAAGGCTCCGTTGATAGACAGAATTTGATGGAAAAAGGAAAGAAAAAGAAAAATGATTTTATTTTTTATGCCTTTGGTTGTCTGGAAAAAATAAAAAAATTAAGGACCCCACCACTAACTCTTTCCTACAGGAAAATATTTTTTTCAAAAATACATTATGAATTTTTTAGAAGGTGTTTGGCAAACTTAAAAAGTTGGACAGCTGAGAAAAAATCTGTCTGATTTTTATTTAGTATTGTTTGGTAAGTACATTTTTTTTTTATGATTGGCATGATTTGAGTTGGGGTTATGGTTGGAGTAGTAGTACTAGCAACCAATCCATAATTAATAATGGGTAGTGTCAATTAAATTAAACAGTGGCATCAATTTAATGTCTCCTAGATATTATGATAAAATAGCAATCACATGATGTAGACAAGATGAAGACATTTGAGTACAACAGAAGATTACAAAAATTCCAAAGTGTCATTTTACCCATCATTTTTCACCTAGAATTCTTATGTTTTATGTATGGATAAGACTGCATTGTGGTCCATTTTACAACTACAATCCTTTTCTCCTATTCCTTCCATTAAAGGGGAGAATCTTTTAAAAAGCAAAAGAAAAATATCAACAAGAACATTTTTCATAATTAGAGTAATATGATTAATTCATTACAAAGGGAAAATATGATATTTAGAAGATAAAAAAATATATTTTAAAATATTAAGGCTTTATGAAAATTTCCTAATAAGTACTTATAGTATAAAGTCTCTTTTAGGAGAACTTTATGCATAATGAAGTTGAAAATTAGGACTACTAGTCATGGGCAAAGCCATATTATTTTTGTATATATATTTTATAATAATTAGAAACTCGTCCCTTGTTAAATTTTAATTTTGCTCCTAATTTTTTTATTATTATTGTAGCCCACCCAATTTTTATTATTGTTATTTAAAATTCTATTTAAGTGCATTGATAATTGAAATTTGTTAGCTAATTATATATACATGTATACTAAACATCTTTTACCTCGAAATGTCGCTTCCTTTTCCTGTACAAATTTGTTAGCTCATTTATCAAAATTTTTCCTCCACTTTCAACTTAACAATCTTCTATTTCTCAAAAAGATTAAGGGTCCGTTTATGTTAATTTTTTCTAAAATCACTTTTGAATAATTATCTTTTCAAACAATTCTTTAAAATTATATTCAAATTATGTCCTCATATATTAAAATTTATACACTAAAAGTGATTGTGCCAAAAGTTGGGACTTCCTAGCTTCTAACACAATCACTTATTGTATGAAAATTTTGCCAACATCCTATCTCATCTCAATAAAAGTGAATATCACTGCATCTCTTAAACCAAGTGAAATTTTGAGCTCCAAAAATGATTTTAGAAAAATCTAATGCAAGTGGGTCCTAATTATTATGTTTTTTGCAAGATGAATAATAAACTAATTACCAATAAAAAAATTGCCCCCTCTCCCCCAAAAAAAAAAAAGTAAATTCCTAGCTTCGCCCCTGCTACTGGCCAATTTGCCCTATAGAATTTCATTATAAAATACCACTTGGTTTAATCACATTTGTCTATTTTTTACGCAGGTATATGAATCTCTATTTTAATGTTTCTTAATGTACACAAAGTGTAACAAACCCAATAGGATTAATATGACAACATGGCACGTGTTTGAAACTGTATGCCCAAAATATCTAACAAAAGGAAAAGTTCAAAACAAATGAAAATGTTCAAGAAGGCTCATAATTTTAATGGCAAAAGTTTAGAAAAGTCTAATCATGGAGGGTCACATAAACATGCAAAAACAGGATACTAGTCCAAGGGTCCAAAGATAAATCCTGGATGTAAAGTCAAAAGTCATTGTATGATTGACACTTGCAGAGATATGTAAATTAAAAATAGAAAAAAAGCACACTTTGCCTTTTGAACTGTATGCCGTTTTTAAATTATCTTCTTCTGTGAATTCTTTTTACTAAAAAAATAATGTTAGACTAGTTATTTTTTATACAGTATTTATCCTAAATTGTTAATGGATCTATAAGTATATCGGTGAAATTTCATGATTTATTTTCAATATATTTTATTTATTATGAATTTTATTTACTGTATGAAGAAAATAATTCATAAAAATTAAAATACATTGAAAAAAATCATAAAACTTCACCGATATGCTTATAGACAGATTAACCGTTTAGGATAAATACTGCATAAAAAAAAATAACAAGTCTAACATCATTTTCCAGTAGGGTGGTAAAAACCAATATCATCCATAAATACAATTCCAACATAATACATAGGTTTTAATTTATCTTAATTGTACGTATTCAGATTATAATTATGTCAATTTGTCTAACTTATATTTTATCTTATTTGTGTTCAGATTATAATCATATCAATCCACCTAATTACTCGTATAATAAACATGTCATTTTTTAAATTAATCCACTTAACTCGCTGACCCAAACTGACCCTCTTAATAATCGTGTTCACATTATTATGATTTGATGCCTATTTAACTCATTTATAATTCATATATCTATCTATTTTGTAAATAGCAGAACGCTGATGTGGCGCCTCTAAAATTATTTCTCTCATTCGTTTTCTTCTCTCCTTAATTCACTCTCCTTCATTCCTATTGATTTTGGCTCTATTTTAAAATAATATGAAATTATATCATTGGTCCAACTAATTAATTGAAAATTAGATCTTCAAGATTTTTTTATTGATGTGAATATCATTTAAGCTTCCTTTCTCTTTCTATAATTATTTCTTTTTCTTCTTTATTTATTGTGGGCCTTATCTACTTCTCTCCTCTCTCTCTTCTTAATTATTATTATTTTATTTAAAAATTTGATTCCAACATAGTTTTTACTTTCTTTATATTATTTTAAAATCTTTATTTTTTTAATAATACATCCAAATTAATTTTCTTCAATTTCTTTAACATTTTTAATCATTATTATGTATTAAGATATATATTGTAATCCTATAAATTTAATTACGATCAAACGATCAAGATCATATGATCAAAATATATTTTAAACAATTATAATTAATTAGATAAAATTTTATTGATAAGTCCCGCGCATTGAGCGGGTTTGCGCTCGTGTGTGTGTGTGTGTGTGTGTGTGTGTGTGTGTATAACTGATACTGTCAGTACATTTCTCTTTCATGATCGAGGCCGATAGGTAATTATCATATACATATTTTGAAAAACTGACCGTTGGATTCAATATTATGCATATATATAGAATCCCGATCTACTAAGCATATGCTGACTTTCGTGAAAGCCAGCATAAAGCTCATAGGGAATTATGGGATGTATATCTTGAAAAAATGACTGTTGGATTAGATACCCTTGTTATGGATGTCACGTCTGCCAAAAAATCACAACGATCAGATATAGGCATCTCAAAATACAAACTGTTCTCAGTGGCATCATATATGAGAAATTGACCGTTGGATCACTATGATTTTTGGCATGCCCGACATACATATGCATAGTAACGATCCGATATAGGCATCTCAAAATACAGATTGTTCTCAGCGGCATCATATATGAGAAATTGACTGTTGGATCACTGTGATTTTTGGCATGCCCGACATACATATGCATAGTAACTAATCCAACGGTCAGATTTTCAAAATATGCATCCCACAATCACCTTTAAGCTTCATGTGCTGATAAGATCATATTTTATATATATGTCACCATGCCAAAAACTACAACGATCCAATGGTCGGTTTCTTAGATATGTCACTAAAAAACACTGTGACAGTTTTCATAACGGTCATAATTTTTTACAGTCTGTATTTTGAGATGCTAATATCAGAAAACTGTGATTTTTGGCACACATGATATCCATAACAAGAGTATCTAATCCAATTGTCAGTTTTTTAAAATACATATCACACAATTAATTGAAGGTCTTACATGCCGACTTTCGCAAAAATTAGTATACATACACGACATTGGAACTGTATTTATATGTGTTTGTATTTTTTAAGAATAACGTCTACAATATATTATGAAAAAGGAAAATCTTATTAAGCCCGTCCAAAAATCCCGTATTTATTCCCGTCATATGTGGCAACATTGTTTAGCAGTGCCGTTGTTAGTAGACGTCACACAAAGCGAGAGAAAAAGCGAGAGAGGGAAAGAGAATGCCAATTCAAAGCTTCATGACCAGATTTACTAATCCATAGTTCTCATTTTTACTGTCAGAAAGAGAGAGAGAGAGAGAGAGAGAGAGAAGAAGCCAGAGAGGGAGGAGAAATCAAGTCTGCTAATCTACTAGAGTTCTCATCTTTACTGTCAGATGGGAGAGAGAAAAAAACTCTTTCACCGCTGCTTAATATTCTTCTTCACTATTGAGCACGAGCATGCAGCAGCAATGATGGTGCACTAGATGTGGCGAGTTGGCGAGCAGATCCGTCTTCGTCTCCAGCAGGATCCGTCTGCAACAGTAGGAGTTTCCATGGCCACAGCTGCTACTGGATCGCCTCTATTGGTTCTGCTCTCTCTATTTTTTTTCTTATTCTTCTTCATTGTTTACTGTGCTAATTAAAAAAAAAAAAAAAAACAGTTAAAAAAAAAAAAAAACAGAAAAAAAAGTCTTCACTGTGATGTGTTGCTGTGCTTTGCTATAAATAAATAAAAAAATAAAAAAAAAGTTTGCTCTCTCTCTTCTTCTTCTTCCTTCTCGTCTTTTTTTTTTTTTTACTAGGTTTTTGATGTGTTTTTAGTTTTCACTGTCTTTTTTTAACTCATTGAAAACTAAAAACACATTAAAAACCCTAGTTTTCACAATATTTTTTGTTTTCACTGTGCTCTGTTTCTCTCTTCTTCTTCACTGTGTTCATCACTTACTGTGTTTTCACAGTGGTTTTTTTTTTTTTTTTTCGTCGTGTTTTCACCGTGAAAAAAACACAATAAACACAGTGAAAATCCGAAAAAAACACTAGTGTTTTCACTGTCCTCTTTAAAAGCTAGTATTTTCATTGTCCTCTTAAAAGCTGGCTAGTGTTTTCAGTGTCCTCTTAAAAACTAGCTAGTGTTTTCATTGTCCTCTTAAAAGATAATATTTTCACTGTTCTCTTAAAAGCCAGTGTTTTCACTGTCCTTATAGTGTTTTCACTATCCTCTTAATTTTTTATTGAGGATATTTTCTGTGATGATGTGGCTGTTGCCACATCAGACGAAAATATAAAAAAAGGGAATTGAGACGGTACTTGTAGCACCGCTCTATGAAAAAACACCAAACTCATGATGTCGACAAGGTGAAGAAAGAGCATCATTTAAGCACAACAGAATCAAAGATCTCCAATAAGATTTAACATTACAAAGAAAAAATCACAATTGTCAACTTTACCCATCAATTTTCAATCACCACTATGACATTTAATGATGGAGATAAGATTGCATTGTGGTCGACTCCACACATTGAGTCTTTTTTGCCTGTTCCTTTTACAAAGGGAGAGAATCTTAAAAAATAAAATAAAAAGTGATTAACAAAAACGTTTTTGATAATTAAGCTGTCATGGGTTAGATAACTTGCTCTTGTGTTGAAACCCTCTCTCTCATTGTTGTTGAAAACTAAGATTGCTACTGTCAATATTGTAGCTAAGGGGATATCTGTTATGTATTCAAAATTTTTTGTATCGTTACTTTTAGATAAGAGATTTTGAATTCGAGCGCATGAAAATGCATGGAAACCATTTATTGATATCGAGAGTTTAGTATAATTTTAGATTTCTAATAAAAATAAAATTTTTGCTGAGTTTAAAACCCCCTCACTTAATCTAATGGTCACAAAAAAATAAATAAATAAATAAATGTTATAAATATTTTGTGGGACTTTGGTAATATCACTCTCTGGTCCATTTGGCAACAAAAATCTTGTGGTCCCAATTTTTTTTTTTTTTCCTCCCTCTAGTGTCGGTACAGACTTGGGTCCATCCTGGGGCAATCCGTCCTCCTCTTTGACACTTACCACACAATTTTACAGCCCGAGCACAGATCGCCGGGTCGATGAAATCAATACTCATCAGTTTTTACCTAAGCCTAATCATACAGATAGCCACATAAACATTGAAAGATATTAGCAGGAAAAAAAAAAAAAATCAATCAAAATAAAACTTTTACATTTTTTTTTTTTTTTTTTTCTCCCAAGCAACAAGATTTTCAAGCTGTTAGAACCAAATTCAACGCCCGAACTACTAGTCCTGATTGATAGCTTGTCAAGAGAGTTTGACTGCTTTCGAAAATTATCAAACTTCAAACTTAAACTTTTACACTTCTGCTTAACAATTTAAGACAAAATCGCGTGCAAACTTCATCTATCACGATTGTATGCGGATTATGCTCTGTTGTTAATATGTTTTAATGTTACATTAGGTGTTGTTTCGAGTGCAATTAAAAGCAAATTTCTGCAGGAATAAACTCCAATGGTTTAATAATTTCCGAATTGGCCCATCTGTGGTATACTGGTATATAAGATTTCAAATTTCTTCAGATGAAATAAATAATTACTGATCATACAACATGTTGGCACTTGACACTGATTTTTTTCTTGCCTTCGAAATACAAGAGTAATTAATTCATCCAAAATACATTGTTCTGATACGTAATTCCTACAACTGCCCAAAAATAAAACGTGAATTTTTTTTTTTTTTTTTTAAATAAATAGTATGGGCAAAAACAAGTTCAAAAATTACAGTAGCATAGAGAAAATACACTCCCTCTCTAGTGTTTTTTCCTCTAAAAAAATTAAAATAATAAAAAAAAATCCTTAAAGATGGACCCTTGCAACTTCAAGTAACACTACTCCAAAAGATGAATGACAACCCACTGCAGAGAGGGAATATAAAATCCCCAAAGTTGACACAAGTGTAAGTTTGCTCTTTGAGTTATTCTACACAGTAGCAGGTTACAGAATGTTTTGCTCTAAACTGAACAATATCTTCGACTCCCATCAGAAAGACAAACACCCTCCTCCCTCCATAAAATTTGAACGATCCTTCCTCGTTCGATCCTTGTATGACCAGTTTGTAGGATAAACAGTGAAAAGGAGTGATCTCAAGTGTGCTTGTGGAGAGGGGTGATTGAATAGAAAATCATGATTCTTGTGCCACTGCTTATATAGAGAAAGAGATGGGGGAAAAAAATAAAGATCAAATTAAATGAAAAAAAAAAAAACATAGGACTAGTAAAGAAATGATGATTCTGAGAGGATATAAGTCTAACCTAAAACAATTGTGCCCAAAATCAACTAAGTCCTTCCAATCTGGTGACAGAACGATGTGATAAAATGATCGCAAGTTGTGATGTCCCGCAGCAGCACAAGAAGAAACGACCAGGATGCTGTCTCTCGCACCAGAAGCCAACTGATTCCTAGCACCATGCTTTAAATACTATCTGGGTGAAGCGGATGAAATGATCCCGACTTGCACATGAGGGGCCCCGGGAAGTTTCGTCTGTTCAAGACTTCCCTGTAAAAGAGTTGCCCTTTGTGGGTTTAAAAGCAGAAGCTCCTGCACGTCCTTGGGGAGAACATTGAAAACTGCTTGCAGATCTCCCTTCAGTTTCTGGCAAGTTGCTGCAGAGTCTGCTGTAGCCCTTTCACCTTGCTGCAACTACAAATTGCATATGAAGGAAAAGTAAACACAATGCCATAGATTTCTTGATTTCCATGATGGGTTTTATCAAATGTACAAAGCACGGCAAATGTGAAAGTCATGGTTCAAACAACATGCATGCACATTGACATATGCACAGTAATGTTTTTAAAAGTGGGCATGATGCATAGTACTCTAAGAGTGCATGAGGTGTAAACTTCATGATTCCCTCTTTAAAAGGAAAGAGAAGAAACTTGGAGGGTGGAATGCAGAAGTTCAAAATTATTTGTATTGAATCTTATTTTTCACATACCTGATAAAAAAATCTTAATTTTCCACACTGAAATAAGTCAATTTTTGTAGCATTTGTGAGAGTTTTGTCTTTCTTAACCCTTAAAGTCATTCAGGGGTTTTTATTTTTTATTTTTTTTTGGGTCCTTCATTTCAGAATTTCAATATATGGGCTCTCTTTTAAACTATCCTCCTATGTGCTTGATTTCCATCTACAGCACAGATTGATATCATTAGCACGGGTATGATATTGTCTGAAGACAACAAACATTATGCAAAAAGGTTCAAAGGGCCAACAATAAGATAAAAGGCAGTGTACACACACTACTTGAAATGATTAAAGAGCTTAAGTATGATGAGATCTTTGCATCCTTGTTAAAATGAAGCAATACAGAGGCTTCCTCATAAGATCCGATATCATTCTAACAAGTTCTGCATGATTATGCTTGCCAAGCTCCCCATCATGTATAGACTCATGATTCAATCATCATACATAAAATATAAAATTTAATAAATAATTGAGACAACAAAGATGCAATGGACATTCTAGCAAACCGATAATCAACTTATTTCAATCATCAATTTATGTAACTGGTCTGAAGGAACAAATAGTTACAATTATATATATATATACAGTCATGCTGTTATAAGGTGCACTTTATGCAACTTTGCGTAAGGTGACCTATGAAGAGCCCATTGCAAGACAAAGTTTGAAAAACCGACTAGACTTGTGGATTAGATGAATTGCTTATGAATTTCATGTTCGCCAAAAATCACAGTGATCCAACGATCGATTTCTAAAAAAACCAACTAGAAAAAACTAGTGACATTTTAAAAAACAAAAGAGTCACAAATTTTTCACTGTGACATATTTCAGAAACGGACTATTGAATCACTATGATTTTTGGAGAACATGAAATTCATAAGCAATTCATCTAATCCACCAGTCTAGTCGGTTTTTCAAACTTTGTTCTATAATGGGCTCCTAAAGAGGTCACCTGATGCAAAGTTGCGTAAGGTGCAACTTATGACAGCATGACTGTGTGTGTACACACACACACACACACACACACACACACACACACATATGTAAATAGCCGAATCCATGTAGTTGGGATTAAAGCTTAGGTGAGTTCATATATATGTATATTTGTAAATCATTCTAACTGTATTATATAGCCTACTTCAATGTATTATACATTCTCATTGTATATACACTTTGGTCTTGCCCTAATTACACATAAACTGTTGCTTCCAAACTTTGATGTTGGCAATCTGGAGGTCCAAATCTGATGTTTATTACACCTTGCTGAATTGTTGCGACAGTCTTTGCAGCAAAATTTGCTGACATCATCTACCAAAGAAAAGTGACATCATAGCTCGATTCCAAAAACCCTCTGAAATTCAAGCAAGCTTTAGGATTTTTGGCATCTCCTCTTAGATTTCAGATCTACTCCCCAATCATCTATTGATTGCGTGAATCCGGCAATTCAAGTACTATTTCCAACAATTGTAGTGACAGAAAGGCATTTCATAAGCAACTTTTTGAAGTCTCATCTTGTTATAATTTGTGCAGAATGAGTTATCAAGACATTTGTAGTTCAGCCACTGTACAGTCTCACCTACTGTTCCTAATCCTTGCTATATGTTCATTTTATGGGATTATTCTTCCCCCAATTCACACACTTGAAGTCCATTCTACACCTCCTATCATCGATAGCAATTATTTTAACCACCAGAGGAAGTTGAAGACTTCCCGGCAATCTTTCGACTAGTTACTACTGTTCAAGAGTTCATTTTTGCCATAAATGATCTCTTTTCTCTGTCTTTGTGTCATCCTGATACTCATTTTCATATTTTAATTGTTTTGTGGTCAATTCCCTTTCTTTTCAATGGTACCTTCCACTGACTTCAACTTTACAGCAGGTTTGAGCATAATAGGACCAATTTTTAATTTTAGTCTTTTTCCATGAAATGAATTTGTTGAAATCTCACATTATCCAAATATAGGGCTAGACATGTCTTCATATACCTGTTCGGGCCCTCCACCCACAAGCTTAGGCTTTTAGGTTGAAAACTTAACAAAATTTATAGAATCAAGACGACATGGTCATATTGTTGGTATAGACAAAAAATCTACCAATACTGCTAAAATGAAAATCTATTTATAAAATAATTTTTGAATAACGATCATTTTGCATCAATAATTTCTCAATGTGGGTAGTTTCATCTGCATGAATGTCATTGGTTCACGTAGACAAACAAATGTTGGTTTTGCTTAGTAAATTGTAACTTCAATCAAGCCATGCTTGCAAGTATACGTTGACTAAAGAGTTTTATACTCCAAAGGATTAATTCTGGGCCATAATTATAACTATGAAACTTCTCATCGCAGCACTTGCACCACTGATTGTGTGAGCTATTAAGATCCTCAGTGTCTTTCAGTTTCTAATGCACCTTCACAAGGATGTCAACAGAACGGGGCGGGGCTGATTTTTACTTTCCCAAACCTGTCCCAATTAGAACTTAAAACAGAAAGGGCGGAGCGAGAATTATGCTAGGCAGGGCAAGTTTCCCATTGGGTTTGAGAAAGAAAATTAAAATATATTTTTTTAATTTCAATTTTTTTTTTTTTTTTTTTTCTTTTGGAATGAACCCTAACCAAAATCTCAACAAATTTGATTTCAATTTTAAATTACAAGTATTTGTAGTAAAAATATACATATATACAGAAATGATCCTATCAGCACATGCTGACTTTAGCGAAAGTCAGCATGAAGCTCATAGGTGATTGTGGGATGCATACTTTGAAAAACAAACCATTGGATTAGATACTATGCATAACTATGTCAGACATGCTAAAAATTACAATAATCCAATGGTCGGTTTCTTAGATATGTCACTGAGAAAAACAGTGACAGTTTTTAGGGGTCAGAATTTTTCACAGTATGTATTTTGAGATGCCTACATCAGATTATTGTGATTTTTGGCAGACATGACATCCATAACAAGGGTATCTAATCCAACGGCCGATTTTTCAAAATATGCATCCCACAATTCTCTATGAGCTTCATGCTGAATTTCGCGAAAGTCAGCATATGCTTACTAGATCGAGACTCTATATATATATATATATAAAGGAAAAAAGAAATCTTAAAACAGAAAATATTGTGAAAAAAAAAAAAAAAACATTTTAGTATAGCTGATATTCGGTCGGAGCGGGGCGGGGCAGGTTAGAGAGGCCATATCCCACTCCCGTCCCAAACCCTATAGGGTTTTACATTTTTTTCTCAAAACCCTATAGGGTTTTCAAATCTTTTCCCCAAAATCTGTCCCAACAAGGGCGGGGCGGGTTACCCTTTTAACCCGTTTCATTGACATCCCTACATCTTCAATTAGAATATGAGTCCACATGCAGTCAAGTTTTACTATGTTCACCATTGACTTCGAATTCTACATTATCTAAGCTCAATGTTGAGGACTTTTAGTTAATATTGTTCCTGTTAAGGGCTTAAGGGCTTAAGGCCTTAGGCATATGGTGCAAAATTGTGCTATATTTGCTTAGAAAAGAGCTTTAACAGTTAAATCTATTACTACTACTGCTTATGCTGCCTCTAGTACATCTGATACTAATACTTCTGGTATTTAATCTTCCAAGCCATTAATATCTAACTTTAGTTCACAAATGCCAGATTCAAGCGAGTTGCAGCTATTATAGTGATCCACCTGTTTGTGCATCTGTCATGCCAAATTCCTAGGATATTTTTGGGTCTTTCTGGATTATGAAGTCCAATGTTTGTCCTCATATGACTTTTAATGCATCTTAGCTTGCACATTGTTCACTGCCACATAGTTATGCAGTATCACCCTTGATGGCTTACCTCTTGCAGTCTCGCTACTTCTCTGCAAGTTGTTCTTAATACACAAGTTGAATCATCCAGCGATTTGTTGTTCCAGATGTTTTCCATATCCCTAAACTTTCTCTGAATTTTATTTTCCACTACTCCAATTGTTGTTCATGATTACGTATATCATTTGATTCTACAGACCAGGTGGGTTTTTACTATATACATCATCTATATCGCTTACATCATCCTGCATCGTCTTCTACTCTAGCTAATGTGGGAGCCTCAGCTAGTATACCTCATTGGCAGGAGCCCCAGCTATCAAGGCATGCATACTTGCAATACTATTCACCAAAAGGGCAAGATTTGTTGGATGCAAATGCATCTACCAGATCAAGACCCACGGGTACGGCTCCATTAAGCATTACAAAGCTTTGGATTTTACTAGTATTATGGGATTGAGATTAATGATCTTGATTTTCTGCGGTTTATGGGCCTAGAGGTTATTAAATTCCTCATGGCTACATATTTTCACAAAAAGAAAACAAAAATCCATTGCTGATTTGACTTCTCAACTTCATTTGACGAATACATGTAATGGTCCAACTCCTATTGAACTCTATGGAACTTGGGTCAGATGATGGTGAATCACTTTGTAATACTACTCTACCATCAGCTTGTTAGTAATCTTGTTTACCTCTCTATCTTCTACCTAATATTGCCCACCCTACACACAGGTTCCTCGCCACATCTACATGCAGTTGCTCTATTATTTTGTGTAAAAGTGAGTAACAAAAGACTACATACCACTTCAAAGTCTACTTTTCCCTCCATTATCTACCAGTGAAGTCCACAGTGCAGCACATACATTCGAAAGGTTTTTACATTCCTTACTACATAAGACATAACGTATAACTAGTGAAATTAAAAAGTTAAAAGAATACGTTTTTTACGGTCGATCATAGTTTGCAGAATAAGTGGAAATTCAAATGGATAAGCCACAAAATGAGAAAGTAGAGGTAAAGGTAGCACTATCAGGGGACAGGATGAGAGAACTACTGAGATGGTTTGACCATGTGTGGCAAAAACCAATTACAAAACCAATGAAGAGTGCTGTGGTTTAGGTTGAAGGTTCTACAAGGACAAGGGAAAAGCCAAAAAGAACATGAGTTAGGGTAGAAAGAAAAGAAATATTGTCCCAGATAAAGTCAAATGGAAAAATAGGATTCATCATGCCGGCCCATACTCTTGGGTAGTTGCACAAGATCTTAGAGTGAAATCTAGTTTGACTAAATGTAAATGTATACTTGATAAAAATTTCCGATCTTTCACATGCCCATACATGACAATAAGTATTGCTCATCAAGGAAAAATCTCTTTTAGAGCATTTAAGTTAAATCCTGCTAGTTGAATTCTATGGGTTTGCTTTCACTAGGTTTGGAGAGTGGAGGGGAAATAAAACGTATTACAAGAATGACAAAATGATGTCAACTCATTGATTCAAAATGATATATTAATTCACAATAAAGAATTGAAAAATGAAAATATAACAAGCCTAGAAAACCCTAAACCCTCCTGCCTCTATTCTAGCCAAAAATCTATAAAGCGCATCACTAAGCAGCACGCGGGGAGATAGAGGGTATCCTTGCATTATTGCTCCCAAGTTTTAAAAAAGGCACCTTGATGTACCGTTTGCTAGAATAGAGAAGAAGCATGATGAAATACAAGACTAAATTTATCGTCTCCACTAACACCATAGTCCAATCTTCTTAATATGCACATATGTAGTTCCCAATTGACATGACCATAGACCTTTCCATATCAATTTTGTACTAGATTATCACTTCAATTTCTAATATAAGTATATACTTCAGCACAGTAAAAAAGATTGTCAGCCTGGGATAAAAAGCACTTTAATTCACAAAGATAACCAAGAAAGTAGTGAGTGCATACACAACAATTCTATGCTTGCTTCATACTAGGCTAGTTGAACAAATGTCCTCAATATCAACTGCACTTCTTTTTTTTTGAGAGAAAAATTCAAACTCTTTTGAACTTTGCTTCTTCGGAAAGCTCATCCAACTCCACCAATAACTCCAATTGACATCCCAGCATTTCTTATAGAACCAATTTGTAAAATTGACAGGCTAAGGGCTTTGTCTTCCAATAACTCAACAAAAGGATAAAAAACTCTTCCAAATTTCATTTTCATAATCGCATAGACACCTTAGACCTTTATTTTAGATAAAATTCCGCTCTCTTCCAAGTTCCAACCACTTTTATCAAAGAATCTTATTATTAGTTCTATTATTCCATAATTTATGGGTAATAGAGTCATCAATTCATGGACACCAATAAATTGGTCATTTGATGAAAATGTTTGAATTTTTACTCCTCTCTTCCAATCATGTTGCCCTAGACTTCTACCTTAGACTAATTTTCAGAATAATTTTCTCTAATCTTGCTAGGTGCCAATTGCCAAACTTGCCCTTCACTTTCTCCTTGGTTTCCTTGTCAACCTTTGACAATGAATTTTCATCCTCCTTGCTATTAAACCCTCCCTATGATGAACTCAGCATTTAAAAGATTCACAAAATTGCTTTTAAAATATTCGCAAAAGACGTGTGGGTCCCATCAACGCAACAAACATTTCACCATAGGTGTCACATGAAGTGGCATATGTTTGGTGGATATGGTTAAATATACTTGGTTCTAGCTTCCTTAGATTTTGAAAAAATCTGAAAATTTCATGTTTAGGAGTATTTTCGTAATTTTACAAATTTGGGTTTGCTTGGTATCAAACTTAGTAGATGCTTGGTTATGAGTTTAGTCAATATAGTTTGAGTCTTATTTAGTTATTAAGATACCTTTTGACTGTTTAATAGGTTTCCTAATTTAACTAGGAGTAGAATTTAAAAAGAAGTCTTATGGCTCTGTATATAAGCAAGGTATGTAGACATAATTACATAAAATTCACTGATTTCAGTTAGTTTATCTTCTCTCTCATCACATAAAATTTATTAATTTCATTTAGTTTATCTCCTTCTTCTCCTTCTTCTCCTTCTTCTCCTTCTTCTTTATTTTAATTTATAGCATTACTGTACACTTTTATTTAATCCACAACCAGCTCTTTCTCTAATCTCAATTTGAACCCTAGGACCCTTAATTTTCATTAAAAACCCTAACCCAACCTTCTCATACAATCTAGCCTTGAAAAATCTAAAAATTGCCTCACTGTCCAGAAATTACAAGCAGCTTATTCTTTAATTTCTTCTTCTTTATTTCAATTTATAGCACTACTGTACACTTTTATTTAATCTACAACCAGCTCTTTCTCTAATCTCAATTTGAACCCTAGGACCCTTAATTTTCATTAGAAACCCTAACCCAACCTTCTCATACAATCTAGCCTTGAAAAATCTAAAAATTGCCTCGCTGTCCAGAAATTACAAGCAGCTTATTCTTTAATTTCATACCATTTTCATCCTTCAATCACCACTAAATTAATCCTTATTCCATTTACAAACCTAATATCACCATCCCTTTCACAAACACTAAGAAAAACAAAGTTTTAACCCACCTATTCTCTACTATTAGGGTTGTCTTACATCAATTTGGTTATTAGAGCAAAAGTTTGGCTTGAAGTACATGCAACTAAGGAGGGGAAACGTTAATGCAACCATGAGTTCTGAAGAAATAACTCTAACCACTAAGAAGCTATTTTGGCATCGTTGGATGATATGTCTGCCACACAAAAATAACAGGAAGAAATAACCACAACACTTAATAGTCGACTTGATGAGATAATAAGACTTTTGGAAAATAATCAAGGTAAATGGTCGATAGAGAGTGAAGGTAGGAGCCATCACACCAGATAATCAACCGTGAGACCACATGATGAGCAAGATAATTCCATCATTGGAAACTGAGCAAGAGACACAATGGAAGAGGTTCACTAAGGCACAGGTGTAAAATGGTTCAAAAACTTCAAACAAGCTAGTGATATGACACACAAAAAAAAAAAAAAAAAAAGTGCATTGAAGTTGATTGTTTTAATTGGTACTCTATGCCTAAGAATAAGAATGTATACTTTGTGAAGGCAAAATTAAAGGGAGCAACACACTTTTATGGTGGCATAGTTTTGAGGAACAACTCCATAGAACTGACCAACCACCTATAAATATATGGAATGAGATGAAGTTAAGATGAACCACCTCCACAAAAGCCTTTAGTAATGTCATGGCTATTAAGTAGTTAAACAAACATAATAAGCTTCGGAAACCATGTTTATAGGGCTCACATCAAGTTACCATGCATTGCTGCTCCGAGATTTGACACAAAGAAATTCATTCATTCTTACCTACACATTCTCTAATTCTTATTGGATCATGTATTTAATAGCAAAAACTTTTCAACTTTATATACACTTTCACATTATATTGCTCATTCACCCTTTCCTTCGTACATTTTTGTCTTTAAATCATAGTTTTAAGTATCGGGTAATGGACTTGTAACGATAACGGTTAAGGTGTAACAGGTATTGGGTGATACGCAACAGATATATATATATATATATATATATATATATATAGATGTGGGTGGGTGGAGAAAACGCAGCCTCCCCCCGGGGCAGCACTAGGATTTAATTGGGGGGGGGGGGCTTGCAAAATTTTAAAAATGAAAATTTTATAAAGGTAGAGATATATATTAAGATCCAACTTAATATATATATATATAAATTAATGGAAATTTTAATTTTCATATCTTAAGAGTGGGGTGCTACCTTAATTTCTAAAGACATATAATATATAAATAATATAGTATGTAAATTATATATAGACTTCACAAGGGCAGGGCCCCACTTGGGCATGCTTTGGTTCCACCACTGGCCTCAAAGCAAGAAGGAGACCACCGGATGCTTCCCTTACCGGACGGCGACAGCAGCGGCAGTGTCAAACGAGTTGGTCAGCACCAGAACTAGTCGGCAGTGGAGTCCTCGCCGACGACTATGCAGGTAAGTCCTATATGAGAAGCTTTCTCTTCTTCTCTCCTTTTCTGATTTCTTCTTTAATTTTTCTCAATCCAACATTCACGGAACTAAAATAATTGGACTCTAGCATTGTTTTTATAAAGAAAATCACACAGTAGGAATCCTGATTGTCTGGAATCTCTGCTGCAAGCAGAGGTATGGGTTTTTTGTCCTTCGCATAGGGGTGACGGAAATCAGGCTGTAAAGGCCGTTATGTACGGTATCTGGCCATACGCCATGAATTTCTGTACACGTGCCGTTTCGGGGTGTACAGGATACAGGAGCTGCCGAAATCCAATATGTATCAGGCAATACATAAAGGATTGGCCAATACTTAAAACGCTGCTTTAAATATGATTAACACTTGACCCAAGAAAAGAAAGTGCCATTTTTTTACCTCTCCCATGAACAGGTCAGAGCTTGCATAACATAGTCCAGAAACTTATAAAAAGTCTAAATTTTAATAATAATGTTCCTCCTTGAAAAAAAAAAAAAAGAACTCAAAGAACACTCTAAATAAGCTATTTGTAGGTACAGCATGATAAATGCAATTATTGAAAACAGAGTCATGGCACAATAAAGACAGAAAACAGCAGATTATCTTGTAAGACAAAACAATCACCTGTAGCTCTCCAAGGAGATGCCCCTCAATAGCATTGAAGGAATCAACAATTTCCAATTCAGACATTTTAGATATAAACTGTTGTATGTCAGTCTTCATTCTTGCCTGCCTCCATAATCTATATTGTTCTTGTTCAGCAACAGCACGCCTTCTTTGAAACCATGGCACAAAGTTGTGTCCTTTCAAAAACCGCCTGTATGGAAATGTAAAACATCTCAAGCTCAGAAAGAAACAGTCACTAGTTTGAATTATAATAACTAATGCTGGACAAAATCAAAATGAAGGACACCATATGAGAAGAAAATAAACTAAAAGAAAGGAGAGGGGATAATGGGTTAGGAAGTGAGCAGAAATAAAAGGCAGTTAACATTTCTTACCGGTATAGGTCCAGCCAGTTAGATCTCATCCGCTTTGATAAAAACTTCCCTGGACCTCTTGCTGACAAGCTTCCAAGGAATTCATCAGCATTAAATGGAGGGAGAGATGGAGGGTCAACAAATGGAGATGACCCATCAGAAGGTGTAGTAGTTTTAAAATATGGACCAAAAGGGGCTAAAAAGTTTGTAGTAAGCTCCAGGAAATGCCTACGCAATATCTCATTGTTGACTACAGACATTGACTCCTCAACCCTTGGCGACATCCCTGCATCTATAAGCCTATTCAATATAGAAGTGTCCGGCTTGGTTGTGGCAGCATAAGTGCTCCAAACAGCTTCCTTGTGTTCCGTCATGAGACAAAGAGGACCATCTCTTCTCAACTTCACAGCACTCAACAAACTAGAAGGAGAAAACTTTTTCAAGGAAAGTTGTTGAAGGCCAAACCCTTCTGGTCTAGCAGAAATTCTGGCAGTTGAGGACCTAGTAGCAAGGGCAAGCCGATTAGAATTAGGAGCAGGACTTCCAACCGAAACAATGTGGGGGATATTACGAAGAGCTTTTAGGAAAAAGAGGTTCGTCACTCCCAAAACCATCGGTGGAAATGTATCCCCTTCGTGCAGAGAGTTTAACTGGGAAAATTCCGGGTCATGGATGGTGAAATAAGGCCTGAAATCAACACTACAAAGAAGTGGCGCAACCAAACTAACCAGACTGGCAACAGCCTCACAACACTGGGGAGGTGTTGGTGCTATGATAAGAATGGGCTCACCAATAAGTAATAACTCCCATAATACCCAAAGCTGCAATAGAAGGCCACGGAACATACCAAAAATATCTGAATCATGAAAAAGACCTTGCGGCACTGATTGATTTGTTGGAAGAAGAGGAGCCATAGAGGAGGCAGACTCCTCAAACAACAATCCACTTTCTGAAGGCAAGCTATGAGCAGGCGGCAAGTTCACCTTAAGCATAGCATTCCCAATTGGAAGCTCCATTAGTTTACCCAGAACAGGAGAAGGCCACATTGAAACATAAGCAGCTATGTGCTCAAGAGCTTTCTTTCCAATGTCAAAATACAAAGGACCCATTATTTGTAACAAGGGCCTAAACACACCAGAGTAAGGCCTGTGAGACAAAATCACTACAGATTTTTGTTCCCCACCTCGCTTTAGCCTCTCATCATGCCTTTGCCTATTAAACACATAACCATACATGTATCTTGGACCATTACCATTATCACTACTTCTTGATCTTCCATCCCTGGGCTTCGCAGATTTGTCATTAACTTCCACTTCAGTTATCTCAGAGGAAGATACATTGCCTGGCTGAGAATTTTCCCACCTCCGAAAACGGAAAAAGAAGATGCAATCGTGGATGCTCGAGCGATTATGGTGCTGAGAGACCGAATCTGGAAACGAACTAAAAGCAATTTCGAGTTCTTCATCATGTGTAAGACAACCAGGCGGGTAACACTCTTCAATGACCTGACCCTGTTCGAGATCAAACCTAATGATGCAAAAGGCTAAAACCCATTGCCGCAAAGCTTCTGGGTCAAGCTTCGGATTGGGTTCCGGCTTCAAGGAAAATGAAGGAGACCGGCTCATTTCCGGTAAATTCAGTAACACCTTTCATCCATCGAAACTACCTATTGCCATCATCTTCAACTCTACTATTTCCGTTAAATTTTTCTGGGTTAATCTTCAATTAAACACTTACGGTGAGAAATCCAAAGTCTAGCAAAGTAAACCCAGAAAATACATCGATTCGCGCAGGTTTAAAAATAAAAACACAAATTACGAGGGTTTGGTGGGATTGTAGTAATGTTCCCTTTGGTTGCTGAGAAACCATCAGATGGTGGAAGAAACTAAAATTTATGATTTTTCACCATTTGGGGCCCAAGATTATTAAAACATGCACTCAACTGATCCTAATTCAACAAATTGGTTTAATTTACGTCCGTTTTTCCACCATCGAGATACCAAATATATATTTAAGATTTAAATTTTATGTTCTCAAGCTCTTCTCTTTAACCCCATTTTCTGACCAACCAAACAGATAGTAAAGAATCAAACAAATAAACACCATTCAGTAATTAACAACTTGAAGAAAGATCTGTAAATGGGTATATCAGTATCTTACCTAAACTGAAGAACCCAGAAACGAACTTTCATGGACGAATCTGGATCGGCCAGAAATGGGTACCCAAGTGAGCAAAAACAAATCGGTATGCGCTAAAAATCAAAGAAGATTAGTCTGATTAGAGAACAAAATGGAGTAGTGTGGGATTAGAGAAGGGTTCAAAGGCAATGGAATGAATTTTGGTGGGCTACGTACTTTCAAAGTATCTATAAATCTCATGTATATATGATGAGATTTCAATTATTTGAATTTTTTTTCGCAGAGAAATTTAATGTTTGGAGGTCATTTTCTTTCAATCAACTTTTGCCAGAATTGGGAAAGGAAATGTGATTAGTTGCACGCTTTTCTGTGTCTGGTAATTATGTATTGACTATGTTGGGGGGGGGGCGGGGGCTCTGTTCCTATCCAGTGCGATTCTTTACAGTAAAGGAACAATAGCTTGATCATCTTGCCACGTCTGCATTACATTGGCGGGCCCGCTAGAAACTGAGCCCTAACTAGTTGACTTTCATGCAGATTCTATGATTTGTTAGTTATTTTCGTTAGTTAAAAGTCCAAAATGCTTAATATTGTCCCAATATTATTTTTGTTTTATGTACCTTGATTAGCTTAAATTATGTGCACTCTAATCATATTAACTATTTTAATTATAAAGTTATTATTTTATTTGGTTTTTGATTAGTCAATTTTTAAATTATATCTTTTTATTTTTTCCAGATAAGGATGCTCTTAGCTTTTAAAATTCATCACATCAAATATTATATTTACATAATAACTAATATAATAATTGATATAACATGCCATGTCATTCATTTATATATATTGTACTGACAAATATTACATTAGGTTGGTGAGAAACAATCAAAAGTTTTCATTTGATAACACTCTTAATTAAATAGAAAAATATTTAACTATTCAAAATTTTTAGTAACATTTTCATACTAGATAACGTGGTAATTGGTGGACATGCCATATCAGTTGGCATGTGATAGCTATCACGTCATTTGATATTATAAAAACTAATTAAAATTTTGAATGTTCAACATTTCTTTATCTAACATGACAATTGATATAACTAGCATGGCAGTTAATGTAACATGTTTTATTAAAAGGTGGTTAATGTAACAAGTTTCATGAACTAGCATGAGAAAATTTATCAATATGGCTATCATATTAGACATTCATACATAGGGTCTGTCTGCGTTAGCTTATGCTAAAATTAATTTTACAGAACTATTTCTTCATATATCTCTTTTCAATTATGTTCAAACCATGTATTTGCGTATCAACATTTTTCATACTAAAAGTAATTGTAGTAAAAGTTGGAGCCTCCTAACTTTTGCCACAATCACTATTAGTATGAAAATTTTGCCATGCATCATATTATCCTTCAATGTTTTTTAAAGTGATTATCATTCCTAGCCTCCTCTTACATCAAGTGAATTTATAAGCTCCAAAAGTAATTTTAGGAAAAGCTAGTGCAAATGGGCCCATATCATACAATCTTAAAAAGCTGTAATCTTCATTTAAATTAAAATGTAACTCACATGATTGAGCATCCATATCCTCGACAAGTTTTTCCACATATGGTTACTATGGGGTGGAAAGTTGATTAAACCAAAAGAGATAAAACGGAGGAGCTAGGCAACCATAAGCCCATCTCGAATGGCTCGAGGGTCTGCTCTATGCCGGTTGTCTTCCCAAAATCTTGTTAGTACCTGCGATACATTCTACACCCCATACATCATTATTTCAACATAGAGTGTTGATATATGTTGATACATTCTACACCCCATAGAGTGTTGTTATTTCAACCCCAAAGATGGGTTTCTACTTTCTATGCCCCATATATCATTATTTCAAAAATTCTCATAAGTAAATTTACCATTAAGGACATCTAAAATTCAAAATATTCAACTAACTACCACCCCAATTGATCTCTACACCCCATCATCTTCTCCCTTCTCTTCATTTACCGTTCGATCTAAAACCTATCCATCTCTCTAACCACCCCTCTTATATAAATTGATTAGATTTTGGGATTTTAACATTCTTTGACTTGTTTACAAGTAACGTAGAAGAATTTGAATGTTCAAGAGGCTGATAATAGTACAAAGGTTCGTTTTTAAGCCATTTATGGGTTTTTTTGTTTTGTTTTGTTTTGTTTTGTTTTTTGTTTTTTTTTCCTACAAAATCGCAAGCTATTCGAAGATACAGAACCTAACAAATTGATTTGTAAGATCATAGAAAATATAACAAAATCAATCTGTTTTGTAGAAACCTACCTAATGAAGCAAGTTTGTCAGGTTGAAGAAGACCTAACATACTATTAGGTTAGTTCCAATTGAAGATTGAGTTTGTTAGGTTTCCTATGGCCAAACAAAATCTAATTTGTTAGGTTTTGTGTTTTCGAATAGGTTACGATTTTGGCGCGCACACACACAAAAAAAAAAAAAAAATACAGATGGTTTAAAATTTGTGCATTTGTTCTTAAACATGGAATCCATTCCCAACAAAATAATCATTGTCAACAATCTTACTAAAATCCAAAAAATTTATACCCTAAAATAAAAAATAAAAAAAAAGCTTGGTTTGAATCATCTATAGTGAGCCATGTAGATTAATGTGGAGAGAGAGAGAGAGAGAGAGTGGGGGGGGGGGCGAAATTGCAAGCTACAGGGGTTGCTAGAAAATCGTGAGCCATTCGGGGGAAATTGCTGCTTGCCGGAGAAGGAAGGGAGAGAGAAATAATTTAGGGTGTGGAGACAAACAAAATTAGGAATCAAATGGAGTTTAGGAGTATTTTGGGGAGTTTATGGGGTTTGTTTATAAATTTGTGGGGTTTAAAGAATAATGGGATATAGAAATTCATCTTTTGGGGTTGCTATATCCCACCTTCCCCATGTTGATCCGTAATATGAGCCCGATCCGTAATATGAGCCCAGATATTGATCCATAATTTAAGCCCACTCATTCTAGTGAGCCGTAGGTATCCCATTAAGGATCCATCAGTATTAAGTTTGAATCCCCCATCCTCCACGAATCTCCCAAATCCCAGTTACCAATATTGGTGGTGCTATTTTTAGTTTCCTTCCCTTGGGATAGGTCAGAGGAGATTGCCAAATATTCAATAACTTTGTTACAAAACCAATGACATGATGAACCTGCTGCAATCTGAGGGAGGTTTTGTATAGTTGGGTTCAAATATTCTCTTGTTTGTTTTTAATGAAGTTGTTACATTCACCAATATATAGAGATCATCCTACCAGTATATGCTTACTTTAGCTACACTAAACATAAAGCTAATAGATAATTGTGGAACGCATAATTTAAAAAATTAACTATTGAATTAGATAAAATGCTTATGCATGTTATGCATGCCAAAAATCACAGTGATTTAATGGTCAATTTCTCTTAAATATCATTAAGAAAAACTGTAACGGTTTTTAGCTGTCACAAATTTTCACAATCCATATATTTTGAGATGTTGACATTAGATGACCGTTATTTTTAGCATGCATAACATCCAGAAAAAAAGAATATCTAATCCAACATCTAGTTTTTAAAAATACGCTCTTATTGTAAGGACACTTTCACTGGGAGAGGTATTTTTGGAAAATCGACTGTTGGATTAGATAAT
>JAESVK010001089.1:116883-132451 GCA_017140935.1 Hamamelis virginiana
TTAAGATGAAACTCACTAAAAGAAGTAAGATCCTATATCTCATTGTGCGCATAAGTCGAACCTTATTCGCGAAGTGGAACAAAAACTGAAAACATGGTTAGTTCATACATGTATACATGTCAAAACTTGATAAATCATATATAAGAACAACACATATGATCAAATAGGAACAAACAACCAACTTATAATAAAAAAGGGCTTATAATCTATGTAATTTACCATGGTGACAGAAAGAAATTGGATAAACAAAATATGAGAATGGTTCAAAAGATATTGGTTGAGGTTACTACCCAACCATTCTCACCTAAACAACTCAAATACAAACTAAAACTGTTCAAAAACAAGGACTATATCAAAAATTATCAAAAACTGTTCAGAAATAAGAAATTAAAACAAAGGCACAGTAGGATTAACTACCTCTTCTTCTTCAACAATATTCTCTTCTCCAGATGGTGGAACTTTAGATTCAGGAGGTTCTTCAGCTTGTTGATTACCAGCAGCGGGTACTTCAGGTACAGCAATGCCAAACTCATGGTAGTACTCAGCAGGCATTGGGGGCATATGCTCAATTCCAAATTTATCAAAAAGAGAATGACTCCAGGCTCGCTGACTCATTTGAATTTCCCACAGAATTTTCTGAAGGCGCAGAAGTCGACTGATGTTTCGTTGGTTTTAAAGGATATCAGCATGCATGGCAGTGAGCAAAGCTTGCAGTGAAGTAGTAGATGGAGCAGGTTCTGGCATAGAACTAGATGATGCACCTCGTGCTTTCATACCCTGTGATGCCTATGTGGCTCTCGCCGCCTCAGCTCTAGCACGTGGTCCCATAGAAGATGCAGCAGGTGTAATCCCTCCCTCTCCATGTAGATAGGGCTCTGTAGAAGTAATGCCTGATCGATGCAAATCAGTGTAATCATCTGAGGGAAGGGAATTAAACGGTTCGACCGAGCGGATATATAATGCACAATATCCTCAAATATCCACGCTGTTACATCTATCACTGCATCCCCCATGAATTCAATCAACAAATTTACCTCATCAAGCTTAGAAGCACTCTCTGACCCTCTCGCATAAAGATTACAACGAATAATCTTATTCATTATTGCGTACTCTGGACGCATGTACCCAATAGGAAAGGTACTCCCATCGTCCTTAGAAGGCGTAGGATCACTATAAATAACCTCCATTGTCGATTTTCGGTCCTTCATCTCATGAGTTGGGTGAGGATATTCAATCTCAGCAAGAGTGGGACATTCGAGTTTTAGGAACTCCGCTATGTGGTCGGGAGTGAGCTGCACAGACTTTTTCGAACTCATTTTTGCAGTTATAACTTCTTTCTTTTCATCCTTCACAGCCACTGTGTTACAATTCCTTGCTTGTACCCCTTCTATTTAAATAGCCACTGACCCAATTTTCTTCGATGAATCACAGTGAGAACTCTGTCGGTTGGGTCGAAGGCTTTAGCTTTCACGAAGCGTTCTGGCTTGAACCCTTTTCCTTTAATGAAATCAGCCCATGTCTGCTGTTTCGGCTTTGGTGCACCGGTCTGTCCGGATGGTTTTTCTTTGTAGGAAGACGGTACCGAACCTAGCTCCTTCCTCGGGTGCCTAGTGGTACCAATCTCACCAACCTCGGGCTCATCTTCAACCTCTTCTTCCTCTACATATGGAATGTCTTTTTCAGGGGCCCATTGTACGCCTGGCTCAGGTCCTAAGGGGTCATCAGAATCTGATTCAGAAGAAGACTGAACAACTGCCTTCCCTTTACCCTGTGGTATGGCTTTAGCTTTCTTGGATGGCGGCCGTCGAGCAGATTCTCGAAGAGAGATGCCCTTTTCAGGCTCACGCGGGGGTTGTTTTCGTTTCTGAGCACCATTAGACTTGACTTGCTTTGCCTTCTTTGCCTCCTATTCCGCTTTTCTTTTCGCTTCTGCTTCGGCCTTAGCTTTAGCTTCCTGTTCTGCTCTCAACCTGTCTTCTTCAGCCTGACGTGCCTAGATGGCAGCCAACAGTTCATCTGTTTGTTTAACGCAAGCCATATTCCCTGTATCTCAAGGCATGTCCAAATAAGACTAAATGTAAGTAACTCTTAACAAAATTTGAGCAGCATCTCCCTAGTAAATGGAGATTTCCAAAATACACAAACGTTCAAAACATATCATAACTCGGATAACTCAAACAAAAGTACATACCTTTCTTCTTTAAAGATAAACAGAACTTTCCTAAGCCTTGTCTTTTCTTCTTTAGCCCAGTTACCTCCAGAAAATTGCAACCTTTATTGGTGAATAAGATGAAATGGTAGTGGTATGAAGATATGGAGAACGGGTTTTAAAGAAATGGGGTGGTTTATGAAGAAGAAGTGGAAAAGAGAAACATGGGTTAATGGTAATGGCTGTTACGGTGTGAAGAACAAGGAAAGCAGTGGAAGAAAGAGAGAAGGTGGAGAGACAAGAGTCGTGAGAGAGAAGGGGGATCAGGTGATGGCGCGACGGTTGGAATAGGAAAAAATGGTAGTGGGTATGCGGTTATGGCTTGGAAGGATGAAGAAGAGAAAATGTGGTGCAAGGAGAGAGACGTGGGTTTGAGCATGGGAATGAAAGGCAAAAGCAGTTATAAAACAGAATGGGGCGGTTACTGCATGATTCGAAATTTTAATTCAACTACCGATAGTTATAAAACAACACTATCGGTAATGCTTGCTTGCAGATAATAGATGAGTCAAAAACGAATTACCAACTACCGATACTTGATAAGGACATTATTGGTAATGATTAGGATCAGTATTGGATAATGAGATGAGTGAAGTCATTACCAATAATGATGAATGACCACTATCGGTAGTGAGTATAAACTGAAACTGAAGGAAGAAAAGAATGAACAGACTACCGATAATACTGGTTTTGTACTATCGGTAATAGGTTTTTTTTTTTTTTTTTTAACTTGGGAAATTTTCATTTAGGGTTAAATGCATTTTAGTACCATCAACTTTTGAGTTAGTTTCAATGTGGGCCACGAACTTTACATGGACTCAATTTAATACCATTAAATTTTGGGTCAGTTTCAATGTGGGCCACGAACTTTACATTGATTCAATTTAGTACCAAATTAAAAAATTTGGTTTCAATGTAGGCCAAACGCATAACACCGTCCGTAAAAACTAAATAAATAATTTTTGTTGTATATTAACAGCCCACTTAATATTTTCTCATAAATAATTTTTTTATTTTCTTATAAATTTTAAAATATTTATTAAACTAAATAAATATTTTTTGTTGTATATTAAAAGTATTAAAATATTAAATAAAGTATTTTTAAATATTGTTATTAAGAATTTTTTAATTATTTTATAAATGTTAAAGTAATAAAAAATATTTTTTATTTTTAATTGATGTGACAATTTTAGATATGAAAAGATGAGTGGGTTGGTGGCCCACATTGAAACTGACCCAAAAGTTGATGGTACTAAATTGAGTCAATGTAAAGTTCGTGGCCCATATTGAAACTGACCCAAAAGTTGATGGTACTAAAATGCATTTAACCCTTTCATTTATCAAGAAGAAGATTGGTAGTACCTTTTTCCAAATGTGCTTTGAATTTGCCGCTCTTCTCTTGCCCCTAATAACTGATTGTCCGACCTATGGGAAACTTGACACGAAAGAATTTAAGCTCAAAGGACTCCAAAGATGGTCTTTAATCATTTTCTAACTTAGTACAATTGTTCTAAGATGATCATAAAGCATTCAAACATAACTTATTCAAATTTCGAAAATATATATGCATATTGGCTAACAGAAACAAGAACCCATGTACTATAAGCTCAGCTAAAATCAACACTCATAAGAAAATGAATGGTTCAAACCTAATATAAGGTCCTCACTCCACATACGACACCGATGAACTTAAGTAAAACATTGCGTATTTCATCAATTCACAAGTGTGTGTGTGCACAGGATTAAACAGTTCAAACATGAATCAACCAAGGTATACCAAGTGTTCACTTTCAATATAACTGGTATGCAGAAATTACAAATGCTTGCAAATATACTATGATATGTACACAAAACTTGAATTTTCAAAAAAAAAAAAAAAAATTGGAATGGGCCAGAAACAAAAATTAGCACAGCTCGCCCCCCAACTTGAAATAAACATTGTCCTCAATGTTGCAGTGGGGGCTAGGTTGCAATTGAAAACTTCCTGAAACAAGATTGCAAACCTACAAAAAGAAAGAGAGAGGTAATCGAAAAATAAACAACGAACACAAATGTCGCCGCCCAACTTAAGTAACAGTGAACCTTTACATATGAGGAGTAGAGTATTCAAACAAATATATGAACATCTAACTGAAAAATGAAAAGAAAACAATCCTAAGTAACATATGTACACCTCCCAATGTGAGGAGCACACACTACTCACCCACCGGATCCTGGTAAACAGGATCAACTAGTATTTCATTTGTAACTTCTGAAGAGAAATTCTCAAGGAATGGTTTCAATCTTTGACCATTCACCTTGAGAACATTACCATTTTTGGGATGAAGAATTTCCACAGCTCCATGAGGAAAGACCTGCTGAACAACGAACGGTCCTGTCCATCTTGACCGCAATTTCCCTGGGAATAAATGAAGTCGAGAGTTGTACAATAGAACTTTCTGTTGGGGTTCAAAATGTTTGCGCATGATATTTTTATCGTGAAAAGCTTTAAGTTTCTCTTTGTACAACCTCGAACTCTCGTAAGAATCTCTTCTGATCTCTTCCAATTCATTGAGCTGTAATTTTCTATGCTCGCCAGCTTGGGACAAATTATAATTCAAAGATTTTATCGCCCAATAAGCTTTATGTTCCAATTCGACAGGCAAATGACAAGCTTTTCCATAGACCAAATGATAGGGAGACATACCCAAAACCGTTTTATAAGCAGTACGATAAGCCCATAAGGCATTAGTAAGCCTTAGAGACCAATCCTTACGATTCGGGTTGACTGTTTTTTCCAAAATATTTTTGATCTCCCTATTCGCTAATTCAGCTTGGCCATTCGTTTGAGAGTGGTAAGCGGTCGAAATTTTATGTGTGATTCCATATTTCTGCATAAGTTTTGCAAATGGTTTGTTACAGAAATGGAGTCCACCATCACTTATTACCGCCTTGGGCATTCCAAACCGACTCAAAATATTTTCCTTTAAAAACTTTAGGACTATCTGATGATCATTAGTCCTTGTTGGAATTGCCTCTACCCACTTTGAAGCATAATCAACAGCTAGCAAAATATAAAGATACCCACAAGAAGAGGGAAAAGGCCCCATGAAATAAATGCCCCAACAGTCAAAAACTTCCAAAATCAAAATTGGATTCATGGGCATTATATTTCTGTGGTTTATTCCCCTTAATTGTTGGCATCGAGCACAAGACTTACAGAATTGATAAGCATCCTTGAAAAGAGAAGGCCAGTAAAATCCACATTGCAACACTTTTGCTGACGTCTTCTTAGCGGAAAAATGACCTCCGCAAGCTTCAGAAAGCCTCAGAATGACAAAAAGAGAGAATCTGTTGTTGTTCATCCTCTGGTATACACCTGCGTATAATTTGGTCAGCACAGCATTTGTACAGATATGGATCATCAAAGAAGAAATATTTGAGTTCTGAAAGAAACTTTTTCCTGTCCTGAGATTTCCAATCAGTTGGAATCTGTTCGGTCACAAGATAATTAATAATGTCAGCAAACCATGGACAAAAAATCAGAGCAAACAGTTGCTCGTCAGGGAAATTTTCCGAAATTGGTTGAGTTTCAAAGGAGTCATCAAAGATGATTCGCGATAAATGATCAGCCACAACATTCTCCACTCCCTTTTTATCTTTTATCATGAGATTAAATTCCTGGATGAGAAGGATCCACCTCATCAGTATCGCCTTAGCATCCTGCTTAGTGAACAGATATTTTAAAGCAGAATGATCAGTAAAGACAACAATAGGTATTCCTATAAAGTATGACCGAAATTTATCTAATGCAAATACCACTGCCAATAGTTCCTTTTCTGTAGTGGTGTAATTCATTTGTGCATCATTTAAAGTTCTACTGGCATAGTATATTACATGTGACTTACCATCTTTGCGTTGCCATAATACCGCCCCTATAGCATAATCGCTCGCATCACACATCAATTCAAAGGGCAAATTCCAGTCAGGGGATTGCATAATTGGAGGTGATATCAAAGATTCTTTTAATTTTATAAAAGCTTCCTCGCAATTAACATTCCACACGAAAGGAACATCTTTAGATAAGAGACGGCATAATGGTCGTGCGATTGCACTGAAATCTTTTATAAACCGTCTGTAAAAACCTGCGTGCCCTAGAAAAGATTGGATGTCTTTAACACATTTGGGGGAAGGTAGGTTAGCAATCAACTCAATTTTGGCTTTATCTACTTCAATGCCCTTTTGGGACATAATGTGTCCAAGTACAATTCCCTGTTCTACCATAAAATGGCATTTCTCCCAGTTCAAAACAAGATGTTTTTCTTTACATCTTTTCAAAACCTGTTCTAAATTGTTCAAGCAGTCATTAAAACAATTCCCAAATACCGAGAAATCATCCATAAAAATCTCGACGATTTTCTCCACCATATCACTGAAGATTCCCATCATGCACCTTTGAAACGTACCTGGGGTATTACATAGACCAAATGACATGTTCTTGAAAGCGAAGGTTCCAAATGGGCAAGTAAAGGTGGTTTTCTCCTGATCTTCCATAGCAACTTCTATTTGATTGTAACCGGAGTAACCATCTAAAAAGTAATAATAAGCATGCCCTGCCACTCGTTCCAATATTTGATCAATGAAAGGGAGTGGGAAATGATCTTTCCTAGTGGCCTCATTCAACTTCCTGTAGTCTATACAAACGCGCCACCCAGTGGTAATGCGTGTAAGAATTGAATCTCCATTATCATTTTTGACAACAGTGACCCCAGATTTTTTTGGAACAACATGAATGGGGCTTACCCACTTGCTATCAGCAATATGGTAAATTATGCCGACATCCAGCCATTTCAACAGTTCTTTTCTAACTATATCCTTCATAATGGGATTCAGTCTTCTTTGCGGCTAACGTGAAGGTTTCACATTCTCTTCTAGGTTAATGAAGTGGGTGCACAAGGTAGGGCTAATTCCCCGAAGGTTAGCAATTAACCAACATATAGCATTTTTATGTTTCCTAAGCACCTCTAACAATTGGTTCTCTTGGTCTATCTTCAAGTTAAAAGATTTGACCACTGGAAATATCTCATCTGAACCTAGAAAGGCATACTTAAGGTCAGCCGGCAAAGTCTTCAAATTTAAAACAGGTGGTTCAACAGTAGAAGGTAACAATTTGTTTTCTGATGGAGGTAACTCCTCAAAGCGAGGCACCCATCCATTTACCTCCATCACATAAGTAGAATTCAAAACAGAAAAAAGTTTATTCACATCACTTGTTAAATTTACCTCATTTTCTTGGTCACACACCAAACTTCCATCCACAGAATCTGAATCAAGATTAGAGAGAGTTGCCAAATGTTCTTGCACAACAATCTCTATCAGATTTACATGTTGTACATCTTCAATATCGTCATCATCTTCCATTTGCCTACACACATTGAAAATATTAAGATTAACTGTCATATTTCCAAAAGAGATTGTCATAATGCCATTTTTACAATGAATAATAGCATTAGAAGTTGCCAAAAAAGGTCGTCCAAGAATTATGGGGATCTGAGTCCCTGGATCAGGCACAGGCTGAGTCTCTAACACAATAAAATCCACAGGGAAATAAAAGCTGTTAACCAGCATTATCACATCTTTTACTATCCCTTTAGGCCGTTTAACACTGCGGTCAGCTAATTAGAGAGTAATTGATGTAGGTTGTAGTTCCCCTAATTCCAACTGTTGATATACATGGTATGGAATTAGGTTAACACTGGCCCCAAAATCGATAAGTGCATGGTCAATTTTATGTTCACCCATCACAATAGGAATTGTTGGGCACCCTGGGTCATTTAGCTTAGGTAGAGTGTTGGCTTTCAGAATGGAACTAGTTATCTCAGTCATAAAAGCATCCTTTGGAACATTGGTCTTTCTCTTTTGAGTACAAAGGTCTTTCAGAAATTTAGCATAGGCAGGCACTCTTTTAATCGCTTCAAAAAGCGGGAAGTTGATTTTTACCTGTTTGAACATGTCCAGAATTTCAGTATTGTCAGTAGGTTTCTTTGGCTTTTTTAACCTGTGAGGAAAAGGTGCAGGAGGGGTATAAACTTTTTCTATTGGTTTTTCAGGTTCTACAACCACCTCCTGTTCTTTGAACGGTTGAAATTCAACTTCAGGCTTATCACTTGCTATCTCATTCCCATTTTTTTTTATTCTCATCCAAAACAATTTTATTTAAAACAGGTTTAGGGAGAATGGTTCTATCAACAATTTTGCCACTCCTTAGAGTAGTGATGGCCTGAGCTTGTTCAACATTTCCTTCACTGGTACCTGCTGTGTCAACACTATTCTGTCCTTTAAGCACTTGGTAGGATTGGGTAGGAAACTTACCTTTCTCCTATTGCAAAGTACCTATAGAAGTGTTGAGTTTAGAAACCTGCACTTTCAACTCATTAAAAGAATTACGAAGTTCAGTATTAGTGACATTCTGACTTTGGATAAATTGAGTAAACATGTCCTCCAAATTTCTTTTGTGGAGAGGTTGATACACAGGTGGAGTCATTTGATTTTGCTGAGGAGCAAAATTGGCCTGATTCGGATGTGGGACAAAATAAGCATTTTAGGGTTCGGTTGGAACCCTTGTGCTTGAGGTTGGTAATTTGATGCATTACCTTGATAAGTCTGGAATTGCCCCTGAGGGTAATATCCTTGCTGTTGTTGCTCTTGCTGAGGGTGGAATGATTGGGATGTTCTTTGAGAAGGAACTGGATTTGAATCATTTCTCCATTTGAAATTGGGGTGATTCTTCCAATTAGAATTATAAGTCTCCCTTATTGAAAATTGGAAGCTTTTTGAAAAGGTCCTTGGTTAATGGCATTGACACTAGCTTGGTCATTACAAGACTCCTTAAAGGAAGGATACGAAGGATAATCATCAATTGAATACCTTTGTATGTTGCACAGATTGCAAAATTCTGTTTCCTTGAAAACAGGGACTGTAGAAACTTCATTTACCTTTTTCATTTTGAAGGCCTCAACTTTTTTCATTAACTGAATTAATTTGGCCTGAGTCTCGTCATGTTCTTTTACCACAAAATTTCCCCCTCCAGTTGGAGGTCGAGAAGTTTCTAGGATAGTATTCACTTGCCAATCACGAGCTCTCGCAGCAATGAAATCCAAATGGTCCCAAGCTTCTTCAGGATTTTTCTCGAAAAACATGCCATTACTCATCATTTGTATAAACATTTTTGTATTAGAAGTTAAACCCTAATGGAAATAATTTATAAGTTGGCTCAAATCCATGCCATGATGGGGAATAGCATAAGTCAAACTTTTAAAACGTTCCCATGTCTTGGCAAAAGATTCGTTCGGTTTTCTGAGTAAAACATTGTAAAGCCTTCATCAAAGCATTGGTTCTTTCTGGTGGGAAAATTTTATCAAAATATTGCTGCTGTAACTGAGTCCAAGAGAAAATAGTGTTTTCCCTAATGTACATTAACCATTTTTTTGCTAAATCTCTAAGAGAGAAAGAGAACATCCTTAAACAAATTATATAGTGCGGTGCGCCTGTGTACAGCATAGTGCCGTACACTTCCTCAAAACCATGCATGAACTCATATGGATCTTCTGACTCAAACCCATGGTAAAGGGGAAGGAGTCTCACCATATCATGTTTTATGGGGAATTCCACTAACATGGTAAAGGGGAAGAGTCTCTCTAAGAGTTCTTCTCTGAGGGACTGGAGGTTGCTGCACAACTTGGTATTGCGGGTACTGAGGGTATGGGGGTATTGCATATTGGCTACCCTACCAATTTCTTGTGGTGGTACAGGGAAATTTTGACCATTAACAGCCTGATTATGTTGTACTTCACCAATGCCAGCACCATTACCAGTTCCACTTCCCTCAGCATTTTGGGAATTTAAGACTTGGTCAGGATTCAAATGGGGGTTATCCACTTGGGGTAACTCCACTGAAAATAATTCAAGTGATGTATTAACAGAAAAAAATGAACTTCTATTTACTGAGTCCTCCTGGTTAACTCGTACAAGTCTATTAGATTCGTCTCGAATCCAAACAGACATGCACAACTTAATGAAAAGTACTCCTGTGGTATTTACAGTGGCTAAACAACTATCAAGAGAAGAAACTTACCGAACTTGCAATGAAATCGCAAGTTACCACTAGCTACTTAAGAATTAGCTGTCTTTCAATTGTCGTCTATCCTAGGCAACGACACCAACAATGCTTGCCCGTAAAAAGTGTTGTTCAATCCCAAGCGTAGGATCTACCATTGCAAGCATAATAATACATGGAGTCCCATGGTTGTGTCCTCAGCGATAGTTAGTCAGAGAAAAACTAGAAAATCCTTCTCAAAAGTTGTTTAGAGTTGAGAAAAAGAAATAAAAATCATGGGTTGGTTGAAGTTGTTATGTGTAAAATACACAAGGATTGTTTATAATCTTAATCAAAGAAATAAAGAACTGGGATTTAGAGTTCAGCCTGTTCACATCTTGGGTTCTAATTCCTCACAATACACATCCAGAATACATTGCAGAATGGTTTGGATGGAAGATTTGACTATAAACCAGGTATTTTCTCGCTCAAATTACATTGAAGAATGGTTTGAGCGGAAGATTTAACAATGAAAACTATCCAACAGTTCAAGAAATAAGATATTCATGATAAACAATCTTTGAGATAATTTATAAACACTTAGAACGCTTTCTATGCTAAAGACCACCTATGGTAAGAAATCCTGTAAACAAATGGTAAAAGCTAGCAGTTCCTTGTGGATCATGAACAAATTCTATGTTTAGTATGAATATTCAAATCTGTTAAGTTACGACATATGCAAGAAATTAGTACTTCAGATATGAATCAAGCATCCTTCATCATCCCAACTAAGTGTTTAGCTACTCATGACAAAATAAATAAACATGCTTGAATATAAATACATGGATAACAAAATTTAAACAGTTAATCTATAAAATTAACTTATATAAACTGAAAAACAAGATAACAAAGTTCGTGTTAGAGATTAAAACTTACAATTCTGAAGATTACAACTTGAAAAAGATCTAAAACATAACCTAAACTAAGCTATCTAAGTAAAGAAAGATGAGAAAGATGAGAGAGAAGAGAGAAGAACTCAAAAACCTAAATAAATCTAAGTTAAAAACCAAGAACCTCCTTACAAAGATCAGGGCAAAAGCTTATATAGTATGACATGTGAAAATACAAAAATGCCCCTCAAAAAGTCACAAAACGAGATATTTTGGCTAAGACGGTGCCCATTACTGAAAATGGGAAAGCATACTATCGGTAATCTGGAAAAAGCGTCGAGGTTAAGTAAAGTGCCACTACCGATAATGGTATATGTGACTATCGGTAGTGGGTATTGACTGGATCAAAACTGGAGCTGAGACAGGTTCTTCTATCGATAATGGCATTTAGATCTATCGATAGTGGAATCCAACTAGGACAACTAGGTTTGCTGAAGCTTCAATCATTACCGATACTGAGTAGTTGGATTATCGGTAATGCTTCGAATCTGAAATTGAACGGATACTTCTGAGACATCCATTACCGATAATAGAGAAGCTACTATAGGTAATAGTCTTCTGTTGGACATGAGGTTGACTTCTTTAACTTGAACTACCGATAATGATGAGCATCACTATCGGTAGTGATGCTTGACAGGGTTTGAAATTGATGAGTTGCTGCATTAGGGAAGGTGACTACCGATAATATCAAACGCCATTATCGCTAATGAGCTTTTTCTGACGAAATCTCTTCACAAACAAGTCTCAACTTGCTTCAAAACTTTCATCACTTAGCTTAGCTCTTATTTCATCCAAAAAACGCGAGATTTCTGTAAAGACACAAATAACAAACATTAATAAAAACTACTACATAATCACTACTTATGTACATCAAAAGATGACCATTTGGACTTCATTATCGCCTTTGGAAGTGCATGATTGCATAACAATCAACGAATATGACTCACTAGATTCAAACACTCCAATAGAAGTCTTAACTAGCGGGATACCATTTGATCGGTACATGGCCCGACATCGCGAGATTCGAGATTCGAACGCCCATTATGCCTTCCGCACCAACATCATTGTATATCTTCGATCGCTTCATGGACAAGGCCTTATGGATTGATTATTTGTATGCATGCTTTATTACATTGTGTTATTTAAGATTATATGTTATGTTATTTGAGAATGCATTATGTTTTTTTCTTTTGTATTACATGAAAATGCATTTCATTTAATTAAAGTATATAGAAATTTAAAAACTACCGCATTAAATTAAAGTAGATAGAAGTTGCATTACACAAGACCTGGAAGTTTGAAAACTACCGCATTAGACAAGAACTGGAATTATAAAAACTAGTGCATAAATAAGAAAGAGTGAAAGTACATAAGCTAATAGTCAGGGAGAGGGGAAAAGTTGGAGCTGCAACCTTTCTGCAATGCTTTGGCCATAATGGCACTCTTTTGCAATTGATAATAGTGTTGTAAATCTGGGGACATGCCTGTAATGTCAATTTTCATAATTGCCTCATCTTCACGCCTCTGCACCCTATCGTCAGCAGCTTTCTTCCGTTCTTCAGTAGCCCTCATCCTTTCTTTTTGGGCCAGGGCGTCCCGCATTTCTTTTTGGGCCAGCGCGTCCCGCATCGTATCTGTAAATGCACTACTACTATTCGTTGGACTTGCATTGCTTTTCCGGCGAGATTCTTTTTCTATTTTTTGTCCAGGCGGCCTTTTGTTCTTCAGAGGTGAGCTAACACTGTCATTACTGAATGGATCTTGATTCGAGTAAAGAGAGATTGGCGTCCGAGGAGTCCCCTCAGCGACAGGCGACTGGGGGGGCCATGGGGTAAAATGGGCACCTCTAGAATTATCCACTTATCAGAACATTTAAGAATTTCCCAACAGTGATCCAAAAGGAAAGGTTTGCCCAAATCATTTTCGAACAGCTTTTTAGCTTGCACAACCTACGCAGTTTGAACAAAACTACATTACGGTGTCTTGAAAATAGATTGGGACATAAATATAACAATAGAAAACTCACCTTGTCAAGGAGGTTGGATACACTTTTTGCCGGCCTGTGCTGGATCTGTGCGAGACACCCACAATATTTTGTACAGAAATGCCTGATTCGAGCCCAACATTTATGGATTGAACATGAAGTGCGTGGTTCTTGGCAAACATTTTTACTTATAAAGTGCAGTAAAACTCGATCCCAGAACTTTGCCAAAGGTTGTCCAGAACCAGTCACCGAATTTTGTCTTATGGTCAGCTAAGCTATGCACACTGCCTCGTCTTCTTTCACTGAGAATGACTTTCCCCGCTTAGGCTTAGGCCGTGCTTGAGATGTTGACATTATTTTGCCTAGTAGATATAAGATATTAAAATTCCATAATGCAAGGTGACTTCAATAGGGGCAATTGCAAACCATATTTCGCAAAAATGACCGTTAGATTCGACGAAATACATCTCATTTTCATTTCGACCAAAATCCACTGTGATCCAACTGTCGGTTTATGAAAACGATGACAAATTCATTTTAACTGGAGATATTTTGAAAAACACATTATGTCACAATTTTTCATATTGACATATGTAAGAATATGACCGTTGGATCACTATAATATTTAGTAAACATGCAATTAACCCGCTGTTCAACTAATGCAACGGTCAAATTTTGAAAATATGCTATTAATAAATTGACTATATTGTAATGCATATATATAGTGAAAATAAAACAATAAATATGATGATTATTTAAAAAAATAATAATAATAAAAACTAATTTAGAAGTCTAACCTTTTTTCAGCTATTGCAATGTGAGTGTGAGAGTTTCAGTTGGGGTTCTATTTGGGTTCCATTTATTTATAGAGAAAATTTGAAAAGAGCCGTTGGAAGGGCATAATAGGGAAAGAAAATGGGGTTTCAAGGGCAAAAATGAGGAAAAAAATAATTAAAACCCTATTTTCCTCTTATGGAACTCGGTCCGTCTTCTCGAAGTCTCTCCTCGCTCGATCTCCATCTCCGGTGCCTCGCTGTCCGGCTATCTCCGGTGGTCTTTTTTTTTGGGTTTTTGTTCATGGTTAGCCACGCCGTATCGCGCGATCTCTCTTCTCACTCAATCTCTCTCGCTCGAACTCGTCTCTTCTCACTCGATCTCTCTCGCTCAAACTTTGATTATGGATGATGTGAAGGAGAAACTTTGCTTTGTTTCGCTCGATGTTCCTCGTGATTTGCAGATTGTCAGGTTGGTTGATCCTTTTCTTTTCCTTGCAATTGTGTTGAAATTGAGTGAATTGATTTGAGGTTTTTAACTTGATTGATTGGCTATGGTCTGCTTCTATGATGATTGTTGCTTGAATTTTGTAGGAAAGATGTTTGGACTGTTTGAATGATGATTTTTTTTTTTCATTCTGTCCTGTTTGGTTGCTGAAAAAATTTGGTGAGAAAATTTATTTGATGTGATTCCAACGGTCATATATATGGAGGGCAAAAGGGGTTTTTGCCACAAATTTGAACAATCCCTTGGCTTTTGCTGATGAACAGTAGATAGCAAAAAGAGGGCTTTTTTTGCTCGCCACTGTTCATTGAGCAAAAATTTTTTTTGCTTTGGCTGTTGCTTTTGCTACACTGCTGTGGATGCTCTAACGGTGGATTCATTTTTCTTTTCCCCCTCTTTTTATTTTTATTAGTGTGTGTGTTCTGGTGTTTTATTGCACGTACTAAATGTCATGGCCGAAATATAACAACTGCTAGCTTATATACCTCCTTTTAAAAATTAATTCTCTATTAATCTAATTAATTAGGTCATAGTATTTTTATTTTCTAATTTTTTTCCACCCTTCTTGGTAGTCTGTGGTGTATTGCATGCTGCAGCTTTAAATTAAGCCATTTAAGCCTAGACTTAAAAGCAGAGGTTCTTGAATGATATCCATATACACACATCTATTACTATAATACTATAATGGGATGGGTTCACCTGACACCCAATTTTGACACCCCTCATCTACCACTAGATCAAAGCCAATCCAATGGCTATAATATAAACTGATATTAATAACAAGAAAAGCAACCCACTCTCTTTTTTATTGGTTTTGACAAAACAACCCTCTCTCTCTCTACGTAGTCTCTATCTCCCCACTGCCCATCTTCATCCTCCCCAATATTGTTCCGCCGGAACTCACGTCGGCAATCTCCCATCATTCTCACGCTCTCTCTCTTTTTTTATTTTTTTTTAACAAAGAGTGAAATTGATTTTATTTCTACAGAGCTTGGAGGCACAAATGCAACAAAACCTTATACTGATGGAGGCATATAATGGGGAAAAGAAATCTAAATAGCTTACAAAAAACA